>APFE031735178.1:3176-30040 GCA_000404065.3 Pinus taeda | reverse complement strand
CATAGATGACCTTGAGAAGTCAATGGACTCTCAGGAGTCTAGATAGGATTATCCGGATATTCCAGGCTAGATTCTTAAGGTGACCCAATATTTGATGGAGGAGGAGGATGTGATGACAAAGGTTTAATACTCAAAAAAATTCCAAGTCCAACAACTTGGTCTTCAAATGACTGCGGAAATTCTGGGAGAGGCTCTGTAAATAATCATCCAGATGGAGGAGAGGAAGAGGAACTGGGTGAACCTGATGGTTCAACCATGATGACTTTGTCTCAAAGAATAAGGAGAGAGAGATTAATTTCAGGGCTTTTAAAGATTATTTAAAGGTATACTCACGATTTAATCTAGAATAAGGATAGTAGGAAAGTTATGTGATCATTGGAAACATTTTTTCTTAAGACGCTAAACAAACCGATACTTTTTCCTATTTTAAGAGTCGAGAAAAAATAAGTATGACTGTATCAAAATGATTGCTCAAGATAATATAGGAAAAAAGGATTACCACGTAACTATGAGCTACAACATACCTCCCAACGAACTGAGAAGTACGAGCAGGCAATCTCCCTGAATCTTGAGTTTGGTGTATCACTTTTACAAAGAGGAAGACCTGTCTTCCAACGAATAAAGGATTACAACTTAGTGGGGTCTCCCTTTATATACACGATGATATGGGGACCAAAATTTTGTACTAGCGCTGCCTAGTGCCGAAGCAAACAATATTTGCTTGGTTTAAATATGTTAGATAAATTGAATACATTCTAAAGTTTGTCTTGAAATTATGTATCAATTTATAGGCCTTATCGATGTGACTCGGAAAAATTCCTGTATGCAGATAATTGAGACAAAACCGTTTTAGTTTGATGAATGTTTACACTAATGAGAGTAGAGAAACCAAGCAATGAAACAAAAAAGAAACTGAAAGCAATGTGACCTTTTCACTACTTCACTTTTGAAAACAAAATAATGAAAGAGCTTTCCCCTTCATATCTTTCCTATCAGATGTATTTCAAGTAGTCCTTTCAACAGTAAAGAGAATTCATTTCCTTTCAAATGAAAATGATGATTCATGGTTTTGCTCGGGCCCCTTGTGGTTACGTGTCATTCCCATGTTAACTCGCGTGCCCTCAGAGAAAAACCACCCCATGGCCAAAAGCAGTGCGATGAGCCTCCCAAACTGCTCCCCCGCATATAGTAAAACCATCCACTGTTCACTTTGCGCCAAATTTTAAAAGTTAACCGTTTAGCCATTTAAACGAAAAACCATCACTTTTGCTCTTTTCTCTCGTTTTTCATAGTACAAATTGTATAACCCTCCTGCGCCACCCTAAGCCTTTGCAACCGATTTAACCACTATTTACCTCCTGAAAACACTTCAGACTCCATCCACAGACCTTTCAACTAAAATGAATCCATTGTGGCCCTCCCTGCCAACGTATGTTTTTCCTAACAATTGTTGTATTTTGCAGGTGATTAGTGGAAGGCGAGGAGAATGGATAAACAATTTTTATACTAATTAAAAACAACTTTGTTCCAAATTATCGAGAAATGAATTGAAATTATTTTGTTGTACAAATAGAAGATCATGTTTAAACCAAAGACAAAGTAGAAGAAATCATTTACACAATAAATGTTAAAATAGACAATTTACATATTTAAAAGACAAAACAGAGGAGGCAGATAAAACATACAATTAAAAGACAAGCAAATGTTCAATATCCAAACTACCTGATGCTGATACATCAAGAAACTAAATGATTTACTCATGAAATACACAATAAAAACTTCAAATGTTCATTAAAAGTAAAAAGGCACAGCAAAGGATATTAACGGGTCAACAAGGCTAAAGAGTACCAGATGAAAGTGTATCAGATGAAAGATCATAAGTTAGTATTATTTCCAGCATGAAGATAAAATAGACAAGCAACTTAAAGGGAAAAAGTTCAAAGACCAAAGCCAGAAGAACCTAAACAACAGGGACAACAAGCAGTAGTTCAATAGTTGTCTCTATCTTCTTGCATGAAGATATATCCTTTTCATTGAATAAATCTATTTTTGTAAAAATACTTTAGGATATTTTCCCAATTCTACTATTGTATAAATTCCTCTCCTTATGAGTTGTTATGGTTTCATTGTTCACCTTTGAACCATGTTGACAATTGAAAGAGAGTTTACTCTTGAAGAAGCATTTGTAAACCTTTGATGTACAAGATTTCGTGGAACCTTAATACAAAGCAGAGGATTCGAAATTCAGTTTTACATCATCTCCGTTTCCTGTAATCTTTTCGAGTAACAAATTATGTTTTCTTCATATTCTTATGACTTTACAGAGATAAATATGTAGGAATAATTGTGTCTCAATCTATTCCTATAAGCTTCTAAAGTGATAACCATTAGAGAGAATGGATTAATGAATTATGTGTTTAATTAGTTCCCTCTGAATCAATAAATCGTCAGCATCTCATTCTAAGCATAAGCATATTCTCTTGAACATTCTGAACATCATTCATAGGTTTTCATAATTATGATTGTTTAATTTTTTATTTGAAAACTGTCATAATCATATTATTTTTGTTTTTGCTCACCACTATTCAGGATTTATCACTGTGTGAAGTTTTATAGCAGCCTTTTACTTTGGGATTATTATTATTCACAATGTTAGGCATTAGAGTGTTACATCTATTTTATTCATTGGTCTTCCAAATCAAAAGAAAAACCCCCAGCAAAATTATTTTAGATGCTCTGGAATTGATAGCTGACCGCTATTATCTCAGAGGTACAACAAATGATCTAATACTGATAGGTAGAATTCTTCCTAACTGAGATGGACTGTTAAAATCTGTAATTGTAGTCCAATTTCACTTTTTATTACTTATTTGATGGAGATTATGATGAAATCATATTCCCTTCCTCAGAGGACAAAAATCAACCTAATATTCTCCTCATTTGGACAAGCAAAAGTTGTTTTATGAATTATTTTATTTGTAAATATATTCTCGATCAGATTGGCCCTACGGACCTATACCAATGGACAGGTCAAGAAAACCACGATGGAAACCTACAAATAGAATATACATCAAGCTCATTTCGACACATTGATAAAGCTCTCTTCTCCTCTTCTATTTGATATTGGCTAGCACAGGTTAGGAAGCTCACTCAAGGATCTGAAACTTGAGGATGAAGCTCACACTGAACTAGGGTTTTTTATTCCTGGTCACTGGAAAAAAATGATAATTTAGGTCCTTGGATTCTGGCACACAGTGGTCATCACAACGACCAAGGACCCTTGCACATTTTCGCATAACCTTGATGAGATCGACGGAGAGTCTGGGTTAGTTTGGTCCTTGATCGCTTGCACATAATGATATGGGAGGGACCGAGCTGCCATAGTCACTATAATGTAGTTCACAGAGACAAACCATGTATGTCATAGTCTCTTGCACAACTCCTCGTCCATACGACTGAGACTCCTATATTAGATTTCAATATTCTAAATATTTCTCTCAGTGACAACAGTGTTCAACAACAACCTACAGGCAGTGATATCACATTACAATTATCTCAATCAGAGTTTTGAGGTTTATATGCATTTCATGGATATTATAGTTGTTTTGAACATATGCATCATTGTACTCTCTTTTGCTGAAGCATTTTATGACAATCTATTAGAAGAAGATTTGCAAGGGTTTCCTCATAGTGGGTTTTTCCCTGGTCTCCAACCAATCCTCTTGTCTCTATGTGTGCATGCTCTTCTTCTATTGTTACTTTATGTTATGCTGCATTACTGATGATGTTATTGTTCTTTCTACATAGTTGCATACGATGATGGATAATGAAGTAAATATGAATAATGTTATGATGCTACATCTTGAACTTTATGTGTTAACGAAGAAAGGAAATTATCAAAGCAAAGAACAATGTAGCCATATGAAAAATTAACAAAAAAGAGGAAGCCAAGGTAAGGTTCCCTATATTTCAAAACATGAAATAGCACTAGCATTGGGCATGGGAAACAATAACCTCCTTTAGAGGTCTCTATCACTATTGATGGTTCACCAAGTTTAAAGGGAGAAATGAGGCCTGGTGAAGGAAAAATTGAGGAGATTACCTCTCCAAAGGCCAAAACCAAGCCACTCATGACATCTCTGAGAAGGCACACCACGAGGGAAGTGACCTTTAAGTGACCCAAGACACAAACATCCTTTGATCAAGAAGAAAAAAAAGCTACAAGAGAAATAGGGGCTACTATAGGAGAAACGGGGGATGCTACAGGAGAAGCAAAAGGAGCTATAGGAAGAAGAAGCCACCTTGAAAGTAGTTTAAAGGGGCCAATAATAACTTCAAGAGCTTGATCCACAACCGAATTTGGATTACTATTACAAATTTTGTGAGGGAGGTAGGATTATACTTGAAAATTTTGCGTTCCCACTGCTCTATGAGATGGAAATAGAGAGATGAAAAAGACATAGATGGATACAAATTTCCAAATCTAGAAATGTAGAAGATGTGTGCCTTTGAGACTAAGAGATTCCATTATGAGGAAGAAAGGAGAGGAAGAAAACACAAGGTTGAGAGAGAAGTTGCAAGAGAAAGAAACACAACTTGCCACCATGGGAAGTTTCTCTATGGAAGCTCTACAATGCAGGAAACCATCAAAATCGTATGCTCTTTTCCTCAAGTAACAAGGTTGAAATTCCAGATAAAAACACTGTGACAATATGGGTATTTTCCTAAAAGAAGTTTATTTAATATTGAAAACAAGCATGTATGGAAGATATGGAAATCCTAATTGAAATTTAGATGCACAATTTCATTCTAACATATCTAAATTTTTGAGATCCCAATTCAATAATGGGAGATATGAAACTAATGGCATTGGAATATTGGTTGACTCATGATGAGGCAAGGGATGAAGAAGTGAAAGAAGTTGATGAAAAAAGAAGAGAGGGAGCCCTTGTATATGAAAGAAGAGCTAGTTAGTTGTAAGGTTGTCATCAAGACTCATAGCCTCATCTCCTTTTATTCTACACTAGCACCCAAGTACATTAAAACCCAAGAGAAAGTCATTTTGTAGTTTGAGGATAATTTTAGAATGTTGGGAATAGAGAGTCTGCATACTTGTTAGAGAATATGGCATGCCTTACACCATAGTCTACGAGTTAGAGAGTATTAATCTCCTGAAAGGTTAAGGAATTCCTTGGAAAGAACACCAGAATGATTTCATCAGAATATTTCACTATAGCTAAGTTGGAGGAATGGTCTCAAAACATTTTATTCTAATGTCACAACTCATGGTGGCATGATGACACATAACATCCAAACATTTTGTTTATATAACATTGTCGTCTCTAAGTTTGTACAAACCCTGTGTTGATAATTTAATTTGGGAAGCCCCTAAGAGTTTCAACTCTCTTGTTGCATCACCAAGTCTCACCAGTGATGTTGTGGCATGTTGGGAAAGTGACACATAGCATGATGATTTTGAATTTTAATCTTTTCAAGTGGGCCATATTCAATTGAGTGGCACAACTCAAATGTGACACATTGTAGTAGTGACTTTAGTAGCTGATGTGGTAATGTTTGGCAGTATTTTACTAGGCGTAATGTTTGGAAGTATTTTCTCATGTTATAAAAATTCTTAGTAAGGTGGAGAAAGCTTGAAAATTAAAAAATCTAACAAAAGGGCAAAGTGGTAGGTCCCACAACTAATAGAGGCAACACATAGGGGTGTTTCCAATAGTTCTTGCAAATTAAGTATAGGAAAGAAAGTCTCCGTAAAGTTTGTGGATAGTGTGGTTCCTTAGTCGATAGGATCTAGGAGACAAAGACTTTTCATGACGCCAGCAATAGACGACAATTTTGGACCTTGGTCCAATGTTAAAGAGTGTAGTGCAGTTGGGGTCCCACGAGATTGATCTGGGGAACAAGAATTGTTCTAGCAACATCTATTGATAAGAAGGCAGTGGCCCGAGGTAATTTTAGTTGTAAAGGAACTTGCCATAAATTAGGATGTGATAAGTCCTTTATATTGGCCCCTCAGTCATAAGATGCTAAAACTGAAGGCCATGGAAGATTAACATTGGAGATAACATGATTTATTTATTGACTTAGATGAAGTAATGGATTAACCTCGATATTTGTGCCAAGGGTGCATTCGGTGGAACTCTCAACATATGAAAATGCTATAAAGAGAAGAGGACATGAAAAATAGAGTTATAAAGGTCTCATCCAAAAGGAGGTTTAATTTAGTTTAGCGAGAAGGGGCTAACATTGGGAGCATAACCAAGATTGGTAAACCTATATTCGAGCATCAAAACTATAGTTTGAAAGAAAATGTAGTACATATAAGTAAAATAGTTCAATCGAGTGATGGACATAAGATTGAATTATGAAATTAAAGGGTCTAATTATGTAGTTGGATAGTTGAGGATTGCATGATCATGGTTATAACCTAATCATGAAAGGTAATGGATATTCACATATGCTGGAAGTAGTAAGTGACTAGGTGTTTTTTGTTGAGGAACTATCAATAACATTTTGTTGCATACATAATTAACAGTGGCATACCTCGACCAATATAGGTGGCAATCGAGTTTAATTAAAGAGAGTAAAACCTATTGAACACCATCCACAAATTCAAAGGGAGTAAATTCTAGCCATACTTAGGCTGATTAATACAATTATTTCAAGCATCATGAGCCATACTGAAGTGGTCTCCTACAATTGTAAGAATTGGTAATGGAGACCATACCTATGTCACGAGGTTGAGTAAATGAGACCCATTGTGTTGGTCCTATTGAGGCTTGAAAAATGAAACAATTAGCCATGTTGGAGTGTTCCTCAAGTAGTGTAAAATTTAGATGTCACGACATTGAGAAATGTGTGATAGGTGAGAAAAACAATTGTGACCATAGTGAGAGATTTTTGGAATGTGGCAGCATGTGAGAGAGTTTTTCTGAGAGTGAGCTTGTATAGTGACTTTGTTAGAGCAAGTGGAGAAGAGATGCTGAATAATAATGTTGAAGAAAATCATGAGTTGATTCAACCTATTCATCAAAATGACTAAGAGAAAGAACAAAAAACAACAAGTTCCATATGGACATCAAGTTGGTTTTTTCATAAGAGGAAGTTGGTGGTTCCATCATAGTGAGTGCATAATGTACAACTTGGAAATTGGTGCCTCTTGAATTTGGGTGTTTGCTGAAGGAGTTGGTGTTTCTTGTAAGTTGTTCAATTCTCTGCAAAGAGGGAATTGGTGCTAGAAAGAAAATCTAAGGGAGTTCATGCTTCTATGAGTAGGTGTTAATGAAACCTGACATAATGAGAGTAGTGGCTTTTGATCTACATCATAATACAATGAAGATTTTGTGGTTTTTCTCCTAGAAGGGTTTCAATGTTTAATTGTTGTGTATAATGTGTGTTGATTTACATTGTTTCTTACATGATATGTTGTTGTTTGTTTACCTAAATGGTTTCCAAGTAAAACTAAAATTATAAATTGAGAATAATTGCAAATTTAGTCTTAATACTAATTCAACTGCTTTCCCCCTCTACTATTAATCTTGTTTCAAACATTTCCATGATTAACAATCTTGTTACATGTTTTTTTAATGTATATCTATTGAACTCATATATTAGTATATTTTTAAAATTTATAATAATAATATTGCAGTAGTCTTTAAGTGGACTTTTTGGAGTTTTTTAGTATATTTAGTCAGAAAATATTTGTGGTGACATCTTGATTTATGTTGTTTAACCTAGTTTTTTCACTACATATATGGATTCAACACCATAAAAAAATTGTGATTTCAATAAATCCCTAGTAGAAGACAAATTAGATCAGAAAATAAAAGGGAAAACTTTATCCTGACTTGTGTTGTTTAAACTAGTTTTGACTGAGTGAGAACAATATTTACCCCAAATCATGATAAAGTTAGACTAACTTTGATTAGGTAAATGAGTCATCCGGTTATGGTGAACATTGTTGGTTTGTTGGTTCATGGTTTTAGCAACTCATGGTTTTCTTCTGACTATTTCAGAATAGACTTTTACAAATTTAACTTAACTTTCATTAATTAGTAGGTTGATGGTCTAAATTTAACCTAAATGGAATATGATAGAATATTCATATAGTATTGAGAAGTCAAGGGTTAAAATTTATCTCCAAGTTATTTATGTAATTTTAATTATCTATCTTAAAGTAGTTAAATGATGAAAATATTATATCAAGGCATGTCATATTGTTCATGTGGTACTCATAAGCCATGGTCTAAATTTAAACCTTATGGAATATGATAGAATATTCATAATAATATTCAAAAGTCAAGGGTTTAAATTTATCTCCAAGTTAATTATGGCCTTTTAATTAATTTATTTGAAATTAGTTAAATGAAGAAAATGTTATATCAAGATGTTTCATATTGGGCATGTGATATTCATAAGCCATGGTCTAAATTTAATCTTGATGGAATATGATAGAATATTCATAATAGTATTCAAAAGTCAAGGGTTACTTATCTCCAAGTTATTTATGCCCTTTTAATTATTTTATCTTAAATTAGTTAAATGAAAAAAAAAATTATATCAAGGCATGTCATACTGGGCATGTAATATTCATAAGCCATGGTATTGACCCATGGTATTCTAACAAAATCTATTTATAAATTAATAAATTGCATGGCTACGAATATCAAATGTATCATGGGGCAAGTTTTTTTTATGATTATCATGGCTTGATGCCTATAGACCCAACCATTTAATTTCTATGGTTGGAATAGTTTTGGATTAGATGAAGACATTTAATACACCTAGAATACCACATTGTAAAATAGTACTCACATTGTAAGAAAAACATCGAGGTCAGTGGTCAAGAACCATGTGTGGCTTTCTTAGGTTCCTGAAATTTAGTAAAAAATATTAATATAGTATTAATGATTTTTTTTTCATTTTAAAGTTTGAATATCATGAGTATAAAATATTATTATTATTATCATTTTATAATTTAGATTAGCCTTGATTACGTAAATGAGTCATTGTCTTAAAGTCAACATTGATGCTTTATGGGTTCATTGGTTTAGTGGCTCACGGTTTTATAGATACACAAAATGTAGCCAAGAATATTAATATACTATTAATGATTTTTTTTTCCATTTTAAAGTTTGGATATCACAAGCATAAAATATTATTGTTATTATCATGTTATAATTTAGATTAAGTTTGACTAGGTAAATGAATAATTGTGTTAAAGTTGACATTGATGGTTTGTAGGTTCATTAGTTTAGTGGGTCATGGTTTTTTTGTTACTAATGTTTTGGAGAGGTGCTTTCGAGAACAATATAGTATAGATTATGTAATGTAATGTCATTTAAACCTTTTAACTTGGTCAAAATAAAATAAAAACAAAAGATAAATTATTATTTTGGTTATTTTCTATAAATTATTACTAATAGTGAGCTAGAGGTTTATGAGAGCCTATGGTATTGACACATGGTATCTAGCTTTATGAGAGCCCACGGTATTGACCCATGGTATTCATATCAGTACATACTATTTAAAGGGCGCGATTTTATCAACCTAGATCCATGTTAACTCTGGATCTACAAGACACCAAGAATTGATCCGGCTCACTGAAGGGACTCGTCCAAATTGATTCCAAACACCAAAACTCCAGAGGCTGGAGTTGGTGATGAGAATTGCTTTCGGTGACCCCTACACTACCAATGTATCGGTGACCCCTCCAAAATTTTGAACACAGGTAAAGCTCTTGATCAATCTTGAATAAATGAAAAGATATTAATATATCTACTAATATTAGTTTTTCTGATTTTACAATTTTTTTTTTCAAATCATTGAGATGTGATCATGCTTTCCGCAACACACTAGCAGGAGAGATCGCAGTTTTTCTGAACCACACATATATATCCTGCAATGTTGGATAAGTGTTTTTCAAATGTTCTCAACATATGACATATGCATGTCTTCTCTGTGAAACTGCGTTTGTCTTAATGATCTGAGGGGGCTGGGCCTACAACAATGTTTTTTTTTTTTTTGAATCTAGGATAATCGGTAACTGGTGAGAGTTATCCTGAGGATCAAATCTAACTAACTGCCACTATGAAACTCAGTTTGTCTTAATGATCTCAGGGGGGTGGGCCTAAAACAATGGTTTTTTTTTTTTGATCTCACGGGGGTGGGCCTACAACAATGTTTTTATTTTTATTGTTAATCTAGGATAATCAGTAAGTGATGAGTTATACTTAACAGGCCCAGGATCAAACAATGTTTTTACTTTTATTTTTATTTTTAATCTAGGATAATCGATAACTAGTGAGAGTCAAATCTAACTAGCTGCCACTATGAAACTCAGTTTGTCTTAATTATGTGAGGGGGTGGGCCTACAACAATGTTTTTTTTTGTTGATCTCAGGGGGGTGGGCCTACAACAATGTTTTTATTTTTATTTTTATTTTTAATCTAGGATAATCGGTAACTGGTGAGAGTTATCGTGAACAGCCTAGGATCAAACAATGTTTTTACTTTTATTTTCAAACAATGTTTTTACTTTTATTTTTATTTTTAATCTATCCTGAACAAGCCCAGGATCAAATCTAATTTGATCTCACGGGGGTGGGCCTACAACAATGTTTTTATTTTTATTTTTATTTTTAATCTAGGATAATCGGTTTGGATAAGTGTTTTTCAAATGTTCTCAACATATGACATATGCATGTCTTCTCTGCGAAACTCAGTTTGTCTTAATGATCTGAGGGGGCTAGGCCTACAACAATGTTTTTTTTTTTTTGAATCTAGGATAATTGGTAACTGGTGAGAGTTATCCTGAAGAGACCCAGGATCAAATCTAACTAGTTGCCACTATGAAACTCAGTTTGTCTTAATTATGTGAGGGGGTTGGGCCTACAACAATGTTTTTTTTTTTATCTCACGGCGGTGGGCCTACAACAATGTTTTTATTTTTATTTTTAATCTAGGATAATCGGTAACTGATGAGTTGTTATAATCGGTAACTGATGAGTTATACTTAACAGGCCCAGGATCAAACAATGTTTTTAATTTTATTTTTATTTTTAATCTAGTATAATCGGTAACTGGTGAGAGTCAAATCTAACTAGCTTCCACTATGAAACTCAGTTTGTCTTAATTAGCTGAGGGGGGTGGGCCTACATCAATGTTTTTTTTTTTTTTTTGATCTCACGGGGGTGGGCCTACAACAATGTTTTTATTTTTATTTTTATTTTTAATCTAGGATAATCAGTAACTTGTGAGAGTTATACTGAAGAGGCCTATGATCAAACAATGTTTTTACTTTTATTTTTATTTTTAATCTATCCTGAACAGGCCCACGATCAAATCTAATTTGATCTCATGGGGGTGGGCCTACAACAATGTTTTTATTTTTATTTTTATTTTTAATCTAGGATAATCAGTAACTGGTGAGAGTTATCCTGAAACCTAGGCTATGAGCAACTGCCTACGCCGCACAATAGCAGGAAACTTATGCGTCAACAAGAGGCGAGACGTCCACTATGGGGTCGCCTACTCTTCTATCCAAGACACAACAGGTCATATTCACCCACTAAAACTCACTGTTAAACCCCATATCACTTTATAACCTACAACGATATTAAACAATGTTACCTAGCAAATCGTACGATTATAGCATTAAAGCCATGTGATTGTAGCCTACAACAATGTTAAACAATGTTAATTCAAATTTTCTTATTAAAAAATATAATAACTATATTTTTATATTGATTTAACTGGTATATATTCTCAAGCTTTTTCACGATAACAGAGTTGTCATACCACAATTATTATGTATATATTTTAGCCCTTAACATAATATGTGCAGGTTACAGGTTCGGTGAGGGTACGCCTGAGTCCCTTCAGCGTATCTTCTATTGAAGAAACAATGTGTACATTCGCTATCACGCGAATCATGTTGGGTTTGATTTATAGTTTATAGTTTTTAAAATTAATCATCAATTAAAGGGATATTTAATGTATAGAATAGAAGTTTATTATTTTATTTATTAACTTATTAATGTGGATAATGTTTTTTTAAAATATAGTTTTTTGGGTAAAATATTTGTTTTAACGGAAATAGCCATGTTGATTTTTTTATTTTTTAAATTATGTTAAAATAATTGTTCTAATTTACACAAAAAAATTAATATCTGAATAAACTAATTAAAGAAGAGGTAAAGGAGCTTGCATATTATTAGCCACTATTTTTATTAGTTCACTGTTATGTTGTGGTAGGAGCTTTTTCTTAGATTTGTAGATGTGGAATTTTGTTTCAGATTCAAACTTGGTGCATCTTTATTTCACACTTGGTTTCAGATCAAGATTTTTTTTGTGGTTTCATATTTTTTAATCTTATGCAACATTTGAGTAGTAGTGTAAAAAAATTATTCCGTAGCCATATTTAGTTTTAATTAATAAGCATATAAAAACTTGGTTCTTAGAGTAAACTTATAATATAACTAGATTCTTAACCATGTATATTCACCCAATGTAAATAGGTTATTATACAATACTATGGCATATTAAAACCACATGCCCAAGAACCATACCTCATTTCAAAATCAAATATTTTATATATATTTTAATTTATTTTATCCTATATCTTCTAAATTAAATCTAGAAGAAAATATGCACCCCGAAATGTTGGAGGGCCCTAGACATTTTGACTTGGTTGAAATAAAATAAATAAAATTAAATAAAATTAAAAAACTAAATCGAAAATAAAATAAATAATAGTTATAACTATCAATACAATATTTTGACTTCGTGAAGTTGCACAACACTAAAACTAAGAATGAAATAAAAAAATTAATCAATATGAAAAAGATGTTATAGCGTAATGTTTAACATTTTGAGAAAGTCAAATTACATAAAAATAAAAATGAAATTAAAGAAAATTATTAATATAATGGAATGTAAATATTTTAAATATGTCAAAATAAAATAAAATTAACAAAATAAAATAGGCCTATGGTATTCATGTGGAATATAGCATATTTAAAGTAGGAAACTAAACTTGCCTAGATCTATTTTAACTCTATATCTACGAAGCACCTAGAAGGACCAATTTTCTTAATATACAAACCTCTTTTAGAGTCGAGAGATTTGATCCCTCTTGACACTTGGTAGATCCTGAGTAAAGATAGATATAAGCTAGTCTATAACATAATCAATTTATAGACTTGTCTATAAGTCTATCTCTTAATAAATATTTTCTATTAAAATATATTTTCTATTTTTTTTTTCAGAATATTAAACTAAAAATAAAAATAAGAAAATTAATTTTCTGTATTTCTATTTTTTTCACAATATTTTATGAGTTCCTATCATTTTTCAAAATATTGTGTTATTTATATACCTTTATTGAGTGTCTAAAAATATATATATTTTGTTTAAATTATTTTTAAGAAATAAAGAAAAGTTGGTTGTACCATTGGTAAAGTTGGTTGTTTAAATTATTTTTAAGAAATTATTTATATACCTTTATTGAGTGTCCAAGATCTCACGAAAAACCTATCACGAAAAACCTATCTCCATTTGATTTAGACTTTTATAGTGTCAAAATGTTTGCATTTAAGAAATGTATTATTTAATATAAATTTGTTTAGACTTATTTTAATTTAAGATTTATTAAAAATTTTGGGATCAAATATTTTTTGGAATTATCTTAAAGAAATTTAATCCCTCTAAGTTAAGATGGATCTAGATTAATAATATATTATGTACATTATTAAAAATAAGTATGAAAGCCAAAAAAATTTCAATATCAAATTTATAATTTCTCATTACATTGTTGAAAATAACTTTTGTAATCACTTGAGCGGTTAAGAGCAAGTGTTTCCTCCTAAAAGGTCATAGATTCATAACCAAAAGGGGTAGACCATGTATGCCTTGGTAAACTTAGCAGTTAGCAGTCAAATAGCTATACATTTGTGGGCCCCTTGTCACACAAACAAAATGTCTCACAAATTTGATAATAATAATAATAATAATAATCTAATTTCCTAAAAACACATATTCATTTAAATAAAACTCATTGATATTCGAAATATTTTAAATTACAAACATAATTTTAATTTCTTTTATATTCTAAAATTAAATAAAAATATCATCACATGGAATTAATCTTTTACTTATTATTTTAGAAAATGGAACATACAATATACCCTCTATTATTAAATATAAAAGGCAACACAATGAATAAATCTCCCTTTGAACATATTTGTTGATCTCTATCTCTACTTTACCACGACTAGTCTAATCAGGTAGTGGAAACAATAAAGATTGTGGGATGGGTTCTCTCTCAGGTGCCTCATGCATAACAAGAAAAAAAAAATATTATGATGCACTCTAGTCAGTGAGCGTCCTACATACAGAGTTAAAATAATAATGATGTTGAAGGGAAGATGATTTATTGTCTTATTGGAATGTTATTCGAGCAGGTAGAAACACTCTAGATTCAATCATGTAACAAAAATCCATTTTCCCAAGATCGATGTCAAGCACTTTCAATGATTTCATCATTCCCACAAATTCCAGAAATCCCACTTGAACTTGGGCTTCATGATTCTGCAACAATTTCCGGCAAGTCACTTGAAATAATCGCAAGTTTTCTTTAACTTTTGACTGGCTATGGGCCTTTCAAAATTTAGGAACTGCATTAGTTAGAGATTTAGATGGTGGAAGCTTTGGGGCATTTCTCACAAGCCTAGAAGGATAGAGTGGATCTTCGGTTCCGATATTCTTTTAAGACAGTTGCTTAGGGGTTGACATACCTTTATAAGAATGTCCTTTCTTGACCATATGGGCCACTCGATTAGCCTTCTCTATTTTAGGTCGCACCTTGAAACTCATAGGTGGAACAGGAGATACATATTTCCAACAACAAGCAGGAAAATCCCTGAATATAACATTCCCAGGTATTCTAGTGAGGTTGATTGCTCCCAATATGATGCTGTTGGTAAGAGAATTTTGGGTAAACGCCCAAGTGAAGAAGACGATGCTTTGAAAAATCTACATTTACATAAGCTCAAGTATGGTAAGAGCGCCAATCCTAATTATAGTGAAGCTCTAAATAAAATTGGAGAGAAAGGGAAAATAATAATTGACAAGGACAACAACAATAGTTCATAGGAGAGTAACCCTATTCCTAAGCTTCAGAAGTCAACCAAAACATCTGCAGTCAGGGATTCTCCTTAGAAGCCAATCAAACCATCTGCATTCATCTGCAGTTAGGGATTTCCCTCAGAAGCCAATCAAACCATCTAAAGTCATGTATTTTCCTCCTGGATGTGGGAGATATGCATCTCCTATTCCACCTATGAAACCATTTTTGGTAAGGGATTTTCCTCCTGGTTGTGAGAAATATGTATTTCCTATTCCACCTATGAGTTTCAAGGTGTGACCTAAAATAGAGAAGGTTAATCGGGTGGCCCATATGATCAAGGAAGGACATTCTTATAATGGTATGTCAACCCCTAAGCAGCTTTCCTCAAGGAATATCAGAACCAAAGATCCACTCTATCCTTTTAGGCTTGTGACAAATTCCCCAAAGCTTCCCCCATCTAAATCTCTGACTAATGCAGTTCCTAAATTTGGAAAGGCCCATACCCGGTAGAAAGTTAAAGAAACCATTCGATTATTGGAAGTGACTTGCGAGAAATTGTTGCAAAATCATGAAGCCCAAGTTCAAGAATCATGAAGCCCAAGTGATTTCATCGTTATAGCTAGTAATGCAGGAGGTGCCTAAGAGAGATCCCTTCCCACAATCTTCAATGTCTCCACTTCCCAATCATCAATTAATAGAGATACAAACCAATAAATATGATGAGAGGGAGCTTCCTATATTGGGTTGTCTTCTTCAAAAAGCCCCTACACTTAAGGAAGTGAATCTTAAGCTGACAATAAAACGTAATAATGAGCATCCTAACTTCTTTTTAGAGAAATGGCAGTCATTGAAAAATTGTGGTAAGGCAACATTACCGAAATGATATGTGAATTTAATTTTTGTTTTTAATATTTATTTTAGCACCATTGTTATCATTATATTGTTTTTCTTGTCAAAAATACAACCTGAGGGCCATAGCTAATTGATATAATTTCTACTCTATAAGTTCAAAATATCTACTTTTACTAAAGTAGGTTGTAAGTTTTATTTATTAAAAATAGCCTAGATCCATTTAACTTTGGATTTATTATGAGAAATTTGCTTGATGTACGATCCTTTTTTTTGGAGTGTATAATTTGACCAAAAGTTTGCATTTGGAAGGATTTGATGTCTAAGCACATGATAGATCTTGAGTTATATGGATCTTTTTAATATGATGCAAGAGTTGATTTCAAACCATATTTTCATAATCTACCCAAATTATAATTTAGACTCAAAATTATCTAATGAATAACTTTATCCATTTTTATAATTGAGACTCTCTTAGAAACATAAATTGTATTTTCTAGAAACTTGACTCTTCTTATATATCCAACATATGAATAAGAGGGAGAAAATAACAAATAAACTTGGCAAAAAATTCAGAGATGGATTAAGCATTTTTCAAATTGGCGCATTTAATAGTTCAATATTACCGATGTTCTTAAGAATTTGTAATTGGCAAAAATTGATGTATGTATAGATATATATTTAAAAATATAAAACCAAATAATGAATATAAATGTACATTTTTTTACTCACTGGATCTCATTACCTACCAATAACTTAGACATAGATGGTTTGAATAGAAACATTAGATGCAAAGGTATTGAACAATCCGTAATTGATTGTAAGAGATATAGAGTCTTTCTTATTCATGACCACAGTCCTTGAAAATTTCCATGAATTGGAGGAACTAGAAGGGAACAAAGCAACATACAAAACAATAAAAAGGGCATATGAATCAAACAAATACTAGATTAAAGAAACAAAATATAAGGATATTGTTGTTAGAGGCAAGGTGTGCAGCAACCAAACAAATATATACACAGCAATTAAATCATGCACAGAAGACACAGAAAATTAACGTGGTTCACCCAACCAATCTGGGCTACATCCACCAAACATAGGCATCGACAATTCTTTATTAATCAAACAGGAGATTACAAAATTAATCAAGTTCCTCACAAAATCTCACCCAAAACAATCCGTATGGACATCTGATTTATAGCTAAGAGAATCTAACTGCCTCATAAATCCTCTCACATCAAATATAAGATGAATTAACTCTGTCCGAACAACCTGGAGCTAATCTAGCAACAAATTCCTATTGTTCTCACACACTGAGATTTTTGCCTATTTTAATGAAACAAAAAAATCTCAACAATCTCCACGTTGACAACAGTTAGCTTGATACCGTGTTTGTTTATTATTTTATCTTTTCTGCAAGCCAAGAGAAGCCAAACACCATCGTAGCTTCTCTAACAAAACGGGTTTCGTGAACATGTCTGCACAATTCTCCTTTGTATGTACCTTTTCAAGAGAGACTCCCCTTTCAGTGATAACCTGTCTTACAAAATGGTACTTGATCGGTATATGCTTTGATTTACTATGATAGGCCAGATTCTTAGCCAAATGTATTGCACTTTGACTGTCACAAAATAACTTGATGTTGTCCTACAACCTACCAAATTCACCAAACAAACCTTTCAACCAAATCGCTTCTTTGCAAGCATGAGAAGCAGCAATGTATTCTGCTTCAGCAGTGGATAAAGAAACAACGTTCTATAGCTTTGACATCCAGTTGATAGCTCCACCTGCAAGAGTAATGACATACCCTGATGTTGACCTTCTCTGATCCAAATCACCTGCAAAATCGGAATCAACATATACACAAACAAATTCACTACTCTTATTGTAAGTGATACATAACTACCTGTACCTCTCAAATACCGAAGCACCCATTTCACTGCTGACTAGTGTTGTTTTCCCGGATTTTCCATATACCTGCTGGCAACCCCAACTGCATGTGAAATATCTGGTCGAGCACAAACCATCACATACATTAAACACCGTACTACATTGGCATATGGAATTTGAGACATATAATCCTTTTCTTCATCTGTATTAGGACATAAACTCGAAGAAAGCTTGAAATGGGAAGCGAAAGGGACTGAAACAGGCTTCACATTATTCATACCATATTTCAAAAGTATTTTCTCGATATACTTCTGTTATGATAGCCATATCTTACCATTGCTCCTGTCTCTGAAAATCTCCATGCCCAAAATCTGTCTTGCTGCTCCTATATCGTTCATATCAAACGTCCTTGCCATGTGAGCCTTCAACCTATTGATTTCTTCTATGCTTTTTCGCTCTAAAAGCATATCATCAACATACAATACTAAGATAATGAATATGCCAATTTTCTTATTGCTTAAAATAAACACAATGATCATATTCACTTCTAACATATTTCTGACTCAACATGAAAGAATCAAACTTCTTATACCACTAACGAGGCGACTGCTTCAGGCCATATAATGAATTCTTGAGCCTGCAGACAAATTTCTCATTGTGATGCTGAACAAACCCTTCCGGTTGTTCCATGTAAATTTCCTCATCTATGTCTCCATGTAGAAATGCAGCCTTAACATCTAATTGTTGCAACTCTAAATCAAGAAAATCCACTAATGCTAACACAATTCTAATTGAAACAATTTTAACCATTGGTGAAAAAATCTCATGAAAGTCAATGCTAGCTTTCTGAGAAAACCCTTTTGCAACCAGCCTCACTTTGTACCTATCTTCTATATCATTCACACCCTGTTTCAGCTTGGAAACCCATTTACACCACACAATTTTCCTGTCTTTCGAAAGCTCAACCAGATCCCATGTGCCATTCTTACCTAAGACCATCATTTCATCCTTCATGACTGCTTTCCACTTGTCACTTTTCGAACCTTTTATTGCTTCCTGATAGCATAGAGGTTCATCATCATTAGCAGTAAATGCAACTGAAGTAACATAATCATCATACCTTCTCGGTGGCCGTTTGATTCTTGTCGACCTCCTTAAGGATGTTTCTGGTGCTTCCGCGATTGGCTGACTACCATTTGTAGAAACTTTTTAATGATCAGTATCTGAGACCTGTTCATGATCTATACCTGAACCATGTTCATGTTCCGATTCTGAAACCTGTTCATGACTAGTATCTGAACTATGGTCATCATGAGTATCATTAAAAATGCTATCAAAATGAATGTGCTGAAAGTCAGATACATCATCATGTTTCAATCTACTATCTATATCTAACTGTACAAGAGTGTATTCATTAAAATTTACATCTCTGTTGATGATGATTTTGCGGTTAGTAGGATCCCACAATCTATATCCCTTTGTTCCAACACCATACCCAACAAAGATATACCTTTTAGACTTTGGATCTAATTTAGTTCGCTAATGTTTAGGGACTAGAGCATATGCATCACAACCAAACACTCTGAGTTTAGAATAGTCACAAGGGTGACCAATCCATACCTCTTTAGGAATCTTGCAGCCTATCACCGTCGATAGAGATCGGTTTATCACATAACAAGCTGTTTCCACCGCTTCCATCCACAACTCCTTTCACAACCTAACGTTACTCAACATACTCCTTACTCTCTCTAGAAGAGTCCTATTCATGCGTTCAGAAACTCCATTTTGCTGAGGAGTACAAACTATGGTCTTATGTCTCTCGATCCCTGCATCCCTGCAATAGCTGTCAAACTCCTTCGAAGTAAACTCACCACCATTGTTAGTTCTTAAACATTTTATTGTTCTAGCAGTGTTGTTTTCTACCAATGCTCTAAACTGCTTGAAAAATGAAAAAACATCAGGCTTCCTTTTCAACATGTAGACCCACACTTTCCTACAATAGTCATTAATAAACGATACAAAATATGACGAGCCACCATATGAGGTTGTAGGGGCTGGACCCCAAACATCTGAACGGATATAATCAAGTATTCCTTTACTAGTATGTTTGCATGTTTTAAACTTTTGTTTAATTTTCTTTCCAAACAGACAATGCTTATAGAAATCTAACTTTCCAGACGTTAGATTTGGAAGTAACTTGCGATCACCCAAAATTTTCAACCGTCTTTCACTCATATGCCCCAATCTTTGATGACATAAGTGAATGGAAATACTGTCATGTTCAGACACCATAGACAATCTGACCCTGTACCTCCTTCTAACTAAAATAGATTTCCTACCTTCTTAACTTTCATAACTAGTAAAATACCTTTGTAAATTTTCATTACTCCACCTTGAATTACAATTTTATATCCATTTGAATCAAGTGCTCCTAATGAAATCAAATGTTTCCTTAAATATAGTACATGCCTCACATCAGTTAACATTTTAGTTGTCCCATCAAACATTTGCAGTTGTATACTCCCAATCCCCACAATATTACATGTTACATCATTACCCATGTACACAACTCCATCATTAATTGATTTATATATCTTAAACCATTCTTTATGAATACACATGTGGTTTGATGCACCGGAATCTAACAATCAATGTTGATCATGATTTGACACATTAACTGATAATACTTCATCACTCATACCTGAACCAGATGCCGAACTTGTATCTGTCTTATTTGCCTCCTTCTTCTCTGTCGAAGAGCCTTCTTTAGAAGTTTGCTGCTATTGCTTCCAGCAGTCCTTCTTCAAATGCCCTGATTTGCCACAAAACCAACACTTTACCTTACTCTTCTTGCCTTTTGACTTTGAACGTGAGTCGCTCGGCCTACTGGAGTGTCTTTCTTTAGAACGACTTCTAACCATCATAGCTTCTGATGTAGAGGTTTATGAATGCGACCTTCTCCTTATTTCTTCCGATAATAAAGATGCAACTACATCATCAAACTCAATAGTTTCTGATGAACTAAGACTTATAGAAGTAACAAAATGATCCCATGACTCGGGCAACGAGCACAATAAAGTAATAGCTTTATCCTCGGATTGAATTTTTACTTCTATACTTTGTAATTGCACCAGAAGAGTATTAAAAGCATTCAAATGATCAACAATCGATGTACCTTCCTTCATTCGCAAAGTGTACAACTGTCGCTTTAGGAGAATCCTATTGGTTAAGGATTTGGTCATGTAGAGTTTCTCCAGTTTCGTCCACAAACCAGCAGCTGTTGTCTCGGACACGATATTAAATAAGACATCATCTGCCAGACACAGTCGAATAGCACTTATTGCTCTTTCATCCATCTCGGCCCACTCATTATCTGTGATGTTGTAAGGCTGTTTGGATTTTCCCAACAACGCCTTTGCCACACCATGTTGGACAAGCATATCATACATCTTCACCTTCCAGATCTCAAAATTATTTTTGTCATTAAACTTCTCGATTTCAAAACGAGCACTCTGAGTCTTCGCCATATTATATCAACCAAAAAACAACAATCTCCAAATCCAACTTTTAATAAAAGAAGTTAATCTAAAAAAAACGCCTATAGCTTACTGCCTTTGCTTTTAAAAAACAATTTCTTGTCGTTGTACCGTACTCAAATACTCGATGAGGCCTTACACCATTTAGCTTTCAAAAGCAGTTCACATGCCGTTGTAAATTCTGTAAATATACTTAAAAAAAAATTCACCTTCATAGTTCCAACGTAAATCCTCCAGCGTAATACGCCAAACACGGCATCTCAACCACGCTGCCACCGCAATATACAAAAGGTCAGGGCGATTTTTGGAAAACACGCACAACGCTGTAAAAAACCGCCACACGTTTGATTATTCCAAACATGCCAGCACAGCCACGAGCACTGTAAACCACCGCATTGTAAAACCACTGCACGCTGCCTGATCCAACGCACAGGTACTGCCAGCATCACCGTTCCAGCAACGCAATTGCTTTGACAGTTCCAACAGTGCAATTGCTAATGTTTCAACGCTGCCCGGTGTCTGTCCCACGTAGCAAGTCAATGTCATAGCCATTCGTTGCTTTGTGAATGCTGAGCCAATGCATACATCGTCCTCGCACCTCCAGCAGGCTTGAGCCCGCCACTCCTCCACTGCGCCGCTCCTCCAACTTGCTCTGATACCACTTGTTAGAGCGAACGGTGTGCAACAAGATAAAAAATATACACAACAAATAAACACATCACAAAAAACACAGAATTTTAACGTGGTTCACCCAACCATTCTGGGCTACGTCCACCAAACACACACATCGACAATCTTTATTATTAAACAGGAGATTACAAGATATTCAATTTTCTCACAAACTCTCACACAATTTCAACATCTGTACGGGCATATATTTTATAGCCGAGAGAATCTAACTGACTCATAAATCCTCTCACAACAAATATAGGATACATTAACTCTTTCCCAACTAACTGGAGCTAATATAACAACAAATCCTATTGTTGTCACGCATTAGATATTTTTGCCTAATTTATGAAACAGAAAATCTCAACAATTTTTCAATCATAGATTCAGAAATATCACATAAGGGGGTGTCCAATGATATATTATGACATAGAATATCCAATTGTCGGAACAAAGCCTTGTTTATTTCCATGGCTTCATTTCTGAATTCATTTACCTGGGGATACCCTTTAAATCGTTCTATCTGGTCTTTCATTTGCGCGATTAGCTCTTCTTTTGATTTCTTCTCTTGCTCACTCAATAGCTGTAATTTGCTCAATTCCTAAGCCAACTCTTATTGTTTATGGATGGCTTGTTCATCAATTCTCTGCTTTTCTAGTTTTAACTGCTCATTTAATTGTTCATTAAGCTGCCTCTGTTCTATCAACTGCTATTCAAGCTGCTCTATTTTTTGTTTTCGTTCTGCCGATTGTGTCTCTAGCTGAATAATTGCTTGGTCTTTTTCCTTCAACAGATGGCTAACCTCTGAAGCCTTATCCATTCTCATTTTTGTATAAGCTCCGGCATACTGAGATAGTTTTGTTAAATCTTGTGAGGGATCAACCTCTTCTTTCCATACCACGTTCATCATCTCTGCCTGGGGAGTTAAAATAGGACTGATCAATTTTCCTCTTCTTCCTCTATCTTTTAACTACAACCCTATGCTTTAGACTATAAAAGACATCAAGTGGTGGTATTTCTTCAGTTTCCAGTACAATCTCATCAGTGGGATTTTCAGGAATAATCTCTATATTATGCTGAAACTTGGGTGGGCCACTTGTTCCTACAATCAGAACTGTATTGACTTTTGTTTTTTGTAGTGTAGCCACTTTTGGTGTAGTAAAACCTTGGGATTTATCAGGGTTACTGATAATTGAATCAAACTGTGCCCACTCCTTGATTAACTTGGGATCAATGTTAATATCCATATCAAGGGTTTAATACAGCTTACCTGTTCCTACTCCATTTCTGGTGTCTTCTCTTTCTCAGGAATCCTTTCAATTTCGGGAGTTTTCTCAGTAATTTCCTTTTCACTGTGGCCTTGTGGTCGTACCATAGAGGCTGTATTTAATAAGTCTAGAGGGGTTGATTCCAATCTTTGCGCCCTAAGCTTATAGAATTCCTCTATTCCTTCTGCTCCTAATTTGATCTTGGCCATATGTTTGACCTGAGAAAATATTTCTGCTGAAACAAGCAAGTCGTCGTAACTGTCCTCCTCATGATCAGGCCAAAATCGCCAGATTTGATCATGAGGAGGACAGTTACGACGACTTGCTTGTTTCAGCAGAAATATTTTCTCAGGTCAAACATATGGCCAAGATCAAATTAGGAGTAGAAGGAATAGAGGAATTCTATAAGCTTAGGGTTCAAAGATTGGAATCAACCCCTCTAGACTTATTAAATACAGCCTCTATGGTACGACCACAAGGCCACAGCGAAAAGGAAATTACTGAGAAAACTCCTGAAATTGAAAGGATTCCTGAGAAAGAGAAGACACCAGAAATGGAGTAGGAACAGGTAAGCTGTATTAAACCCCTTGATATGGACATTAACATTGATCCCAAGTTAATCAAGGAGTGGGAACAGTTTGATTCAATTATCAGTAACCCTGATAAATCCCAAGGTTTTACTACACCAAAAGTGGCTACACTACAAAAAAAAAAAAGTCAATACAGTTTTGATTGTAGGAACAAGTGGCCCACCCAAGTTTCAACATAATATAGAGATTATTCCTGAAAATCCCACTGATGAGATTGTACTGGAAACTGAAGAAATACCACCACTTGATGTCTTTTATAGTCTGAAGCATAGGGTTGTAGTTAAAAGATAGAGGAAGAAGAGGAAAATTGATCAGTCCTATTTTAACTCCCCAGGCAGAGATGATGAACGTGGTATGGAAAGAAGAGGTTGATCCCTCACAAGATTTAACAAAACTATCTCAGTATGCCGGAGCTTATACAAAAATGAGAATGGATAAGGCTTCAGAGGTTAGCCATCTGTTGAAGGAAAAAGACCAGGCAATTATTCAGCTAGAGACACAATCGGCAGAACGAAAACAAAAAATAGAGCAGCTTGAACAGCAGTTGATAGAACAGAGGCAGCTTAATGAACAATTAAATGAGCAGTTAAAACTAGAAAAGCAGAGAATTGATGAACAAGCCATCCATAAACAATAAGAGTTGGCTTAGGAATTGAGCAAATTACAGCTATTGAGTGAGTAGGAGAAGAAATCAAAAGAAGAGCTAATCGCGCAAATGAAAGACCAGATAGAACGATTTAAAGGGTATCCCCAGGTAAATGAATTCAGAAATGAAGCCATGGAAATAACCAAGGCTTTGTCCCAACAATTGGATATTCTATGTCATAATATATCATTGGACACCCCCTTATGTGATATTTCTGCATCTATGATTGAAAAATTGTTGAGATTTTCTGTTTCATAAATTAGGCAAAAATATCTAATGTGTGACAACAATAGGATTTGTTGCTATATTAGCTCCAGTTAGTTGGGAAAGAGTTAATGTATCCTATATTTGTTGTGAGAGGATTTATGAGTCAGTTAGGTTCTCTCGGCTATAAAATATATGCCCGTACAGATGTTGAAATTGTGTGAGAGTTTGTGAGAAAATTGAATATCTTGTAATCTCCTGTTTAATAATAAAGATTTTCGATGTGTATGTTTGGTGGACGTAGCCCAGAATGGTTGGGTGAACCACGTTAAAATTCTGTGTCTTTTGTGATGTGTTTATTTGTTGTGTATATTTTTTATCTTGTTGCGCACCGTTCGCTCTAACAAGTGGTATCAGAGCAAGTTGGAGGAGCGGCGCAGTGGAGGAGTGGCGGGCTCAAGCCTGCTGGAGGTGCGAGGACGATGTATGCATTGGCTCAGCATTCACAAAGAAACGAATGGCTATGACATTGACTTGCTGCGTGGGACAAACATCGGGCAGCGTTGAAACGTTAGCAATTGCACCTTTGGAACTGTCAAAGCAATTGCGTTTCTGGAACGGTGATGCTGGCGGTGCCTGTGTGTTGGATCAGGCAGCGTGCAGTGGTTTTACAATGCGGTGGTTTACAGTGCTCGTGGCTGTGCTGGCAAGTTTGGAATAATCAAACGTGCGGCAGTTTTTTACAGCGTTGTGTGTGTTTTCCAAAAATCGCCCTGACCTTTTGTATATTGCGGTGGCAGCGTGGTTGAGATGCCGTGTTTGGCGTATTACGCTGGAGGATTTACGTTGGAACTATGAAGGTGAATTTTTTTTTAAGTATATTTACAGAATTTACAACGGCATGTGATCTGCTTTTGAAAGCTAAATGGTGTAAGGCCTCATCGAGTATTTGAGTACGGTACAACGACAAGAAATTGTTTTTTAAAAGCAAAGGCAGTAAGGTATAGGCGTTTTTTTTAGATTAACTTCTTTTTATTAAAAGTTGGATTTGGAGATTGTTGTTTTTTGGTTGATATAATATGGCGAAGACTCAGAGTGCTCGTTTTGAAATCGAGAAGTTTAATGGCAAAAATAATTTTGAGATCTGGAAGGTGAAGATGTATGATATGCTTGTCCAACATGGTGTGGCAAAGGCGTTGTTGGGAAAATCCAAACAGCCTTACAACATCACAGATAATGAGTGGGCCGAGATGGATGAAAGAGCAATAAGTGCTATTCGACTGTGTCTGGCAGATGATGTCTTATTTAATATCGTGTCGGAGACAACAGCTGCTGGTTTGTGGACGAAACTGGAGAAACTGTACATGACCAAATCCTTAACCAATAGGATTCTCCTAAAGCGACAGTTGTACACTTTGCGAATGAAGGAAGGAACATCGATTGTTGATCATTTGAATGCTTTTAATACTCTTCTGGTTGCAATTACCGAAGTATAGAAGTAAAAATTCAATCCGAGGATAAAGCTATTACTTTATTGTGCTCTTTGCCGTTCATGGATATTTTTTACTTCTAAAGTCTTAGTTCATCAACTATTGAGTTTGATGATGTAGTTGCATCTTTATTATCGGAAGAAATAAGGAGAAGGTCGCATTCATAAACCTCTACATCAGAAGCTATGATGGTTAGAAGTTGTTCTAAAGAAAGACACTCCAGTAGGCCGAGCGACTCACGTTCAAAGTCAAAAGGCAAGAAGAGTAAGGTAAAGTGTTGGTTTTGTGGCAAATCAGGGCATTTGAAGAAGGACTGCTGGAAGCAATAGCAGCAAACTTCTAAAGAAGGTTCTTCGACAGAGAAGAAGGAGGCAAATACGACAGATACAAGTTCGACATCTGGTTCAGGTATGAGTGATGAAGTATTATCAGTTAATGTGTCAAATCATGATCAACATCGATTGTTAGATTCCGGTGCATCAAACCACATGTGTATTCATAAAGAATGGTTTAAGATATATAAATCAATTAATGATGGAGTTGTGTACATGGGTAATGATGTAACATGTAATATTGTG
>APFE031735176.1:121641-152836 GCA_000404065.3 Pinus taeda | reverse complement strand
ACGTGAGCATAAGCTAAAATGTGGGCAAATACGTGGGCAAACTCATTGGCATACTCAATCCTTTGATTGTGCAAGATCTGGTGCACAACTATAGTCACAACTGATAGCAATCTGATTCTCTACCACCTGTCCCTGTTGAACTGAACATGCACTGACATGCAACTGAGTTAACTGATGTATTCATTAGTTGTATTATGAGTTAATAACTTGTGAATTAATTAATAACTAATTCACCCAACTCATCTCTAGTCTATTTGCCAGTTAGACTAAATACAACCAGTTTAACAAAGCTAAACTGAACACAACTCCATCAACTGCACCTCCAGTCCACTAAACTCAACTCACTTGAGTTCTAACTGAAGTCCTGCATGCAAATATTAGTCATCCCATAGGTAACCACGTATTTCCTTCTGGGATCTGCATGTACCACATCCGTAGCTCATCCTGAAGTGCTCCAAGAGAATAAGACAAAGTTTATAGTCTAAATATTATTATGAGCTAATAATATTTGACTGTTCTATATTTAGACTGAGTAGTCACTCCGCTGTGATCTAAAAATAGAAGTCCATCTATTTTTCCCAACTTGATCAATTATCCATACACAACAACTTGCAATCCATAGACATGATCCATATGTCTAAAAATAGACATAGTCTAAAAATAGACTTGCGCCAAAAATAGCCTGCGGGTCCACTTAGTGAAGGCGACTCTTTTCACTAAGCTCCATCATCATGTTGCATTCTCAACAAGCATTTCTTGTTGCACACTTTTCAACATTTTCCTCGGGTAGGAGCAAAGAGTCTTGTTTATAATACTACTACTGGGCAGCTTCCAAGAGGAAGGATTTGGCTTTAGATGCTACATGCAACGGGGAGTGTTGCAAGTCTTTGAAAATCAGCTCATTGCGAGCCAACTAGAGCTGCCAACAAACGTATTTGGGCAAAGCTGTCCAGAATTTGCGCCAAAATGATTTGATAGGAATTATATGAGGGTAGAAAAGACTCCAAGAGGCAAAAAGTTCTGAGACAGAAGTCTGTGGAGGGACAGAAATCTGGAAGTCCTGAAGGATAAGTCCCCAAACCTCTTTGGCGAATATACAGTCCATGAACAAATGTTGGGATGTTTCGAGATTGCTTCTGCATAACACACATCTATGTGGTCTTGCTATGTTCCTTTTCGCTAGATTATCACCAGTTAGAAGTTTATTATGAACTAGGGTCCAGAAAAAGAAGTTCACTTTTGGTAAGGCTAATGGTTCCCAAACATGTTTCCAAAAGGCCGGAGATTGGCTGCTGTTCCTTGAGGCCTGTAGAACTCTGTAACCTGCTACTGTAGAATATGCTCCTGTCTGGCCCCAGCCCCAACTGTCTTTCATGAATCGATTTACAGGGACTGAATCCTCCAGCAGTTCAGCAAGTAAGTATTGTTGAGGGATTAACTAGATAGGGACACCATGAAAATCCCAGCCAGCCCAGTCACCACGATGATCCCATTTCGAAAGGTCATAAATACTGTTAATACCTGCGATTTCCAGCCATTCTCTAAGTTATGTGATTTCCTTGTTTTCAGCCAAGTGATCACGACCCATGATACTATCAATCCATAGGTTTGTGCGCTTTTCATTGCCAGGAATTATGTATGCAAATTTTTTGAAGAAATTACTGCTTTTGCAGCATAGTCTCCAAACCTGCGTGCAATTAACAGAGTTGTCACATTGCAAATTTCTGAGAGAATTGTTGTGTACGTATTTTGTCCGCAGAATGACGCTGACTGGGTGAGTGGGATCGTGGACCATCTTCCAAAGAATCTTACCTCCAAGTGCTATGTTGAAAAGAGAGGATCTCGAATTTGCAAACCGCCCTCTGCAGTCGATTTTTTAACCAAATCCCAGTTTACTAAGTGCATTTTTGTTTCATTTCCCTTCCCACCTTGCCATAAGAAATCTCGGAGGAGTTTAGAGATCTAGTCCATCACATTTCTTAGAGCTAATAGAAATGTTGCTTGATAGATTGGAAGTACAGACGATATTATAATAATTTTTAAAGTATACATAATTATATAATTATAATTATATATATATGGAAAAATAAAACAATTTCAAAAATATTAATATAAGTATTTTAAATTATTTTATTATTAAACATATATATTCACTCACCTTAAATATATTTAAAAATGAAATAAAAATAAGCATATAAATATTAATTTCAATTTCAAAATCTTACAATCTCGGTAGTCAATAAGATGTTGTAGATCTACCAAAACACCTTCCCTGTGCCCGCTGTCTCAAATCAGATGGAAGGAGGGATGGGATAAATTAGGAGAAATTCAAGATTTTTATCAAGACCTTAAATGGGAGCTCTTCCCTTTTCTAGGTCAAGGGTTTGGATTCAGTGGAAAATATGAAGTAGAAAATAGAGAATTAGATGGGTTATCCTGTAAGTATACAACGTCTTCTCTTCGAAGGCACACAACTATAGGATCAAGCTCAATTACAAAATTATTGTATTTCAAGAAGTTCCACTATATTTTTGAATCTATGGCTGTGTGGTGGTGCCCATGTATCTAGAAACTTAGGTGGATTTGTCTCCTACAATGACGTAGTGCAAGGGAAGGGTTCCAAACTTGTGGATCTGCCTCAACACATCCCAATACCTTACATTGTAGAGCAAATGAAGCAAGTTCTTGTCATGGGGGTTAATTTATAAGAGGTAAACCATCTTTTTTTTGCACTCCAATCTGGGGCTGTGATTTGTAGTTTCAATGGCTTCTCGCCAAAATATGATGCATTTCATCAAAGGGTCTTCTTAACCTGGACCCCAAATTGCAATATTTACTTATGCTCCAAGGAATTTTTTATTGTTCAATTTGATACTCTAAAATATTTGGAGAAAGTTCTGAATGATGGGTTATGGTTTTGGGGAAGAGCTGGGCTCTTCATCATCCCTTGTTTCCCAAATTTTGATGCCACAACAATGGTGGTCTCAAAAACATTGGTGTGGGTGAGACTGCCAAACCTCCATCTTCCTTTCTAGCGCCACAAGGTTATCGAGGAAACTGGGAACACCTTGATCTCATTCAAAAAAATGAACCTCAACATAACAAAGAAAGGCCTATTCACCTTCACCGGAATATGTGAAGAAATAGACCTCAGTAAAGGTCTTCCCGATCGCATTCAGTCAAAACATAAAAATGTTTAGTGGACCCAATTTCTGGATTATGAAAATATGACATTTAGATGTTGAATTTGTTACCAAACATGACACTTGCAGAACACATGGCCATAGGCAAAAAGGATCCCAAAAAAGAAAAAGGAGCAGGCCCATAAAACAAAATTAAGACAACCTTTTGATACCTACCTCTTAGAAGAGGAAGAATAAGAATCCACATAGAAACCTACAAACCAGATAGAGGGGGGCACTCCGGTACAAAATGGAAATGCATCCCATATGCAATGGGGCACTGAATAACAAGAGATCCAAGCACCAGAACAACAGAAAAAGGAGGCACTCAATGAAAATGGGACGGGGGTACAAATAGAGCTCATGTTTTTGAGAGATAAGACTTAGACAAAGAACTTCCATTGAAGACAACGAGAAATGATTTGGCAATGGTTCTCATTGCTCCCAATACATGGGGATGGCAGAAGGTCCATAAAAAATAAAGGTAAAAAAGAGAAGTTAAGTGATTATTATCACTCCTAAATTTGTTTTTTTGATTTTTATTTTATGTAATTTCTCCAGTTTCTTTTTTTCTTTCTCATAATTCAAGAGATTTATCTCACTGAATGCTTACAACATTTACATAATGTAATTTTGTTCCTTGCTTCAAGTCGAATAAAATTACAGTATTTTTCCTTGGGAAAAAAATCAATTTTAATTTCAAACCAATGGAAAACCAAGGAAAAACTTAATAGCATAATGAACGAATTACCAAATCAATCTAAACATATACCATCCAACAATTTTCCATGATATTAATGTCAAAGTAAAAATTATAGATTAAAGTAAATAGATAACATTATGAAACTAATACTATATACATCAAAAAAAATCCAACCATTCATTGATATGTATTCCAATATCAACTTCTATGAGTATGAGAATTTTTAATTAATAAAATATAGTGCACATTTATTTCATGAATGTAAAATTTTACATTTATATTTAGCAGTTTATTTGATTTTTTAATATGTAGTTTTTGTGGAGTAAATGGTCTGTATTGCATAAAAACATGAAGTATATATTATGTCATAGAGTTTTGGGCTAGTATGTCATTGGGAAAATTAGACCATATCCATAATCTTAGTCTTTTCAAAAGAGCATAGAACATACTTTTGCTTGTTGATATAAAAAATACAAACTAGGTCATATAGGCCAATTACAGACTGAGATACAAATAAAGAGCACGAAGGAATATATAGAAAGAGAAAAATTAATGAGATTTCACCTACTTAGCTATGGTCCAACATTCTTGCTTGAGGGGAGAGTCTTCAAAGGATTTCCATGAGGCAAATATCTGTGAAATTGATGTGACACATCCTTAATAGGCTAACTTATCTGCAATTTTATTTTAATTCTTTTGATGTGAGTAGGGATGATCACTGGAATGGAAGGAAGGAGAAATTCCACTCGAATGAGTAGGATTTCAAGTCTCCAATAGTGAGATATTTTGTTGATATGAGTGCCATGTACGGTCTTGAGGATCATGTTTATAATGAGTTGAGAATCTCCCTCCACCATAAGTTTGGTATAGCCTTGAGTTTGGGCAATAAATAGTTCCTCTTTTGGGGCTTTCCATTCTGCTCCATTGTTATTGTTATATCCCACAAAGTCTAAGTAAATGTAGATAAGGGAACCTAAATGATCCCTGAAGATACCTCCATAGTATGCCTCGCCTAGAATACCTTTTGAAGCACCGTCAAAATTGAGCTTTAGAAATTAGGGAGAGGATGGCTCTAGGAGGAGGGAATATGCATTGTAGTAGGGTGAAGAGATGAGCTACTTACGACTTCTGGAGTAGGGAACCAACTCTGAAGTAGTGGGGCCTCCTTTCCCAAGGCTTGCTCATCTTGATCTAAATGAGAATGCACAACAATTGATTCCTTTACATTCTTTTGAACTATGATTCAAAGAGAGTCATGAGGGTGGGATAAATTCTTGAATATGTGATGATTAGGAGCATGCTTTGAAGGAGAGTCCAAATGCAGTTCAAGATAGGATTATTAAAAGTTTGATCCATTCAAGTGTGAGGGATATTAGATAGATCATGGTCTGATTTCTTCATGCTAGCTTCTATATTTCTCTACAGATGATTAGAATAGGGGAGATTATTGAAGAGGTGTTCACACATTTTCATCTTCCTGAAGGCATAAAGAATAACAGGAAGGGCCCATATGCTTGTTTTACTTAATGTTGTCCCAGGTTAAGTTTTTCCCTTAAAATAGGAGCCATAGGAAGATGGAAACTTTAGGCCATAGATTTCTTTACCAAATGCAGCTCTAGATGGAATCTCTTAGAAATTTTTTAAACCTACTTCCAAGATACAAAACTCAAGGATGGAAAAGGAATCACTTGTTTCATAACACCATTGTAGATTATTGACTAAGTTGGATATAGAGATGAATATTTTATAAATATTTCATAAAAAAATTGACCAAGTCTCCTCCTTGGGCTTGGGGTTCCATTCCCTTGGAATTAACCATTGTATTCATGTTTGATCTGAGTTAGAGGCATCCTAATAGTCTTTAACTTTGTGAAGGCCTTGGGAAGTCATGTGGAGGTGTATATCCCTTAAGTCATTTTGATCTTTGAATTTTGGGAGTTGTTGCCATGAGTCCTCCCAAAACATGGTTATCTATCCATAATGGATTTCTCATAAGAGGTGGTGTTGTATCAAATGCATTCATTTTTTTCTATGTTCCATATAGAGGAGCATGCTTGGGAGAAGGGAATTCTTATGGGCTTCCAAATAGGAATTCCTTTTGGATATTTCTCATCCAGATACATTTCCAAAGGTATTGAACTCATTAGAGCCAATGCCACCATATCTTGGATCCCATGACTATAAATAAAGTTGAAGGATCTCATAGCCCTAGACCTCCCTTCAGTTTGGTTCTACAAATCATATCCCAAGCTATAAGCACCCATTTTTTTCCCAATTTTTCTCCTCCCCACAGGAAATATCATTGTAGGCTTTTGATTGAGTTAAAGGATGGAGGAGGGAGCCATCAATGTAGAGCATAAATATATGGGAAAATCTTGTAGAACCAACTTGAGGGGGACTAGTCTTCCTGTCAAGTTTAGTGATTGGAGGTCCAACTGGTTAACTTGTTGTTTAATTTGCTAATGAGATCCACCCATAAATTGAGTTTGAAGGAATTATCCACAAGAAATGCTGATAGATATTTTGCTGGCATTTTGTTAATTTTGAAACAGAGCATCTTTGCAATAAGTTGTTGCACAACCAAAGGTATATTAAAGAAAAAAATTTGAGATTTAGCTCTGTTTATTTCCATACTTGAGGTAAGAGAGAAATCCTCTAAAATTTGAGAAAATCCTTTGGCTTATTGAATAGTTGGAATGCCCATACACAAGGTATCACCCAAAAATTATTGGTGCGATAAAGGGAGATCATTACCAAATAAACACAATCCTATGATTTTATTCTCCTTAATTATTGCTTTGAATCCGAGATGAGACTTTCTGTTGCTATAACGAGGAGAAAATGTGACATCAAATCTCCTTACCGAATACCATGAAAGATCGAAAAGGGTAGAATGGGTGATCTATTTAGAAAAATAGAGAAGGTTGAAGAGATAAGGCTTTTGATCTAATAGATCCATTTAGCGTCAAAGCCAAAGGCACATAGAATGCTGAAGAGATAGCTCTAATTGAGTTCATTAAATGCCTTAGAGAGAGCAAGTTCTATAATATTTCTAGGTTTCTTGGAGGATTTTAAAGAGTGAATGGTTGCATGTGCAATTATTATACCATCCATAATTTGACGCCCCTCCACATAACTAGTTTGTTTCATTGAAATGAGCTTAGGTGGGATGGGTTTGAGGCAATTGGATATTATTTTTGTGATCACTTTGTAGGTTAAATTACATAGAGTAATGGGATGGAAGCCGCTAGGGTCCTCAACTTTATCCTTTTTGGGAAATAAAGTGAAGAATGCAACATCAAGATATTTCAGGAAGGTATTTGATCTCCTTGATTCCTCCACTACTTGCCAAATATCATGTCCAATTATTGACTAGTGGGCCTGAAAAGAAGTCAGTAGTGAAGTCGCCTAGCCCAGACACCTTTTTCCAAGGCATATATTTTACTACCTCTTCCACTTATTTGATAGAGATATATCTTAAGAGAGCCTCATTTTATTCTTTGGTAACCAGAGATGGAATGTGTTGAACTATTTTTTGTATAGTCTTTGAGTGATTTGGATTGGGGTCATATAGTAGGTCTTTATTCTATTGAACCATCACATTAGCCATGTGCTCATGATCCTGAACCTTGACACCTACGTTCGATTGTGGAAGAGAGAAATATTTCACTCTCCTTCCTTTAGCCATCTAATTCTATATTTTTGTTGCCAAATTATTTCTCCTTGTTTCCTTATTTCTTCAAATAGAGTGAGAGTACATGTTTCCTCTTTTATGAGGTCCTACGATCTTCCTTAGGGAATGGTCGTCCACTGGATGCACTCCATTTTGGGTTCTAGGTTATGTTACTGATTGATGTTTCCAATGTTTTTATTATTATAGGTTTTTAGTTGATATTTAATGTTCTTCAACTTCCTCTACAGGTGGAACACGGCCGTTCCTTCTAATTTAGCTAATTCATCTCACTAATCCTTGATGTTGGATTGGAAGTCAGTATGTTGGAGCCAAATTTATCTAGGTTAAAAGGACTATATATGGGGTGGGACTTGATTTTGATTTCTAATTTTCCCAACTAGTGTTTCGAGCCATGGCTAGGGAGGATGAAAGCCTCCATGAAAATGTCCCTATAAATGATAGTTTTTATAGATGAGATATGTTGTGGAAATATTCACACACAAGGAGATATTTCTCCATAACCTTATGGCCCTAGCAAGCTTACTAAAAGTAAAATAAATGACCAATTCAATTACATATTTAAATCCTGATATAAGTGCCCAAGTATTCAACCATGCATGTAGCACCTAAACTAAGGGTTTAAGATCACACCTACAACCCTCGTAGATAGGTGAAGGGTTTTGGGTTCAAAGAAAAAAGTCTATGCTCCAACCAAGAGATCTCACCTCCTGCAATAGATCTACTACTTGCACACATGCACCACCAAACAGGGACCACAAATAGCCTTCCACAGAAGACTATTAGCTCAAATAAACATTTACATGTATAATCAACCATAAGCATATATTAACATGAAGGAACATGTAATTACATTAATCATGAATCAAATGGTACAATTATACCTTCAACAAGTGAGATCCTCTTCTCAAGCTTATAGCATGGTCTCCTCTCCCACTACAACAAAGCTCTCACACTATAGTTTGGATACTTCCTCTAACCCCCTTTCCTCTTGGTGAGATTATATAGGCTCATTCTATCCTTTAGGAGAATATATCTAGAAACCTAGGGGCTTGAGAATTTAGTAAACTTCTACAATAATGCACCCCTAGCCAACTCATACACAAGTGGGTCAATTTGATCTCTTTGGGAATGGAAAACTCTAGAAACCTTCTTCACAATTATGAGATTTTTCTCAATTATCTCAATTTTGAAATAATCATTATCTCATAATTATAATATTTTGAAAAAACAATAATGATAAATTGCTCAATTATGTAATTTCACCCTTTTAACATGGGATAAATCTCACATAAATAAAAGAAAATGTGAAAGGGGATGCATACTAGCTAACAACTGAGGTAAGTTGATCTTAGGTCTCTCTTACTATATGAAGTGGAAAAGAGGGTTATAACACATGCCCCCTGGTGCATGAGGCCTGAAGAGAAATTGATGGACAAAATACATTACAATAATACTCAAAGCTCAAAATAAGAGGAAGGGGCCAAGATTGCAAAGCTAGATCGAAGGAACTCAAGTGCTGAAGTCTCATTTGTGCTGATAACATCGCCGAGGTGGGTATACCCATGCTCGATCATAAAGGGATATTGAACATGGCCACCAAAACATAGATTATGGATCCATGACATGAAATTCTAGAACATGGGAATGAATAATACAAAGTGGATCTATGTGACTCGCGAGATAAAGCATAGCCACCAACAAATACAATGTAGATCTATGTCACAGTATACACCAGTAATACTATGGACACATGAAAGATAGAGAAGTGTCTTAGGATAATCCTCAAATTACATAAATGATACATAACTCCAACACAACCTGGTAAGGATGCAACATAAGAGTGAGATGTCCCTAAGCCCATATCTTTGACATAACCCTGATGGTATGCATCTACATCATGAAAATAGATGAGTTGATGTCGAGCATGGTAGAAATTGCCTGATTACCAGCTAATAAGGTAAACCAGTAACAAATGCAAGGGAATCAACCAATGGGGAAATTGGTTCCCAAGGTACCTAGTATAGTCCACCAAGTGTGAATAAATGAGCTAACTTCGAACACCAGTGAACTCGACCAATCAGGAGCCAATGATGTAAAACCACTAGCGATCATGAGGAAGCCTACCACTGAGGTCTGCAAGCTTGAAGGTACTACTGGTTCCTAGATCAAATTCCTAGATAATGAGTTGAAGTCGATAGGAGAAGATTTGTCGAAGGAGAGCCTTGATGTATCCCCCATCAATCGACTTGGAACAGACCGGGATATTATGATGTGTGGATGAAGTCATGAAGTGATCAAGTACAATTGACATGAGGATGACTGACACAAAAATGTCAACATGCTACTGCAGATGGCCGACACAAGTTGAGACTTCCCTTAAACACATAACGACACAACACAAGAGTTACTTGGAAGCATGACTAATGAGCACCATGTGATATCATGCGACAACATAGGAGGCATTGAAGCATGCTCCATATGACTAGAAGAGTAACCAGATAGAGGAGTAGATAAACTCATATTGTTATTGGGAAAACTAGTGTCCATTCAGAGCTGCTAGTCCCACTAAGACAGGTAGCTATCTTAGAAACAAATAAACTAAAGTTACTTGCATTTTCCTTTATGAGAAATAGATGAGAGAGAAGCAGAGAGTACCAACCTCAGTCTTCCGCTTGGCTCCTTGCTTGTTTCCTCTCCCCTTTGACAGATCTTTGCCACTCCTTCCTCACTTGTCCCCCTTCAAAGAACACCTGTAGAGTCAAAGCAACATAATACCATCAGAGCATAGAGATCTATAATCATAAACAATATAGGATCAGATATATATTGCCCATACAAATGCATACATCAATTCAATATTCAAAGATATACAAGAATATGGAGGAAAAATCAAATAGATTTATTGATAGAAGTAGTAGAAGAGAGGATTACAACCCATTGATCTAACCCAACGCCATCCACATAGCATGAAAGCCCTTCTTCACCTCATGAAAAGCTAGATCACCCAAAACTATGATGTTCCACAAAGAAACCAACAACACTTCCTTACAAGATGCAAAATTCCAACCTCCTGGATCTCTAGGATGAGGGATCCATATATAGATGTTTGCAGGTGGGTGAGTCAGCTTCTGGGTTTTTGATTAGTGTCATTTCTTTGATAGTTCTCAGTTCCACTTGGAGATTTCATGATCTATTACTCATCCTTGGGCAAATTTAGAGAGGCAAGTGTCACAGGAGAAGTTTCTAGAAGATTCCATGATAATCCACCTTGCAAACTGTCTCTGCCATTTGTCTACTCTCGCCCATCACACCCCATAGAAGGGATTTTCAGTATGCATCACACCCCCTGTGTGAATTAGGTGGGATGCATCACACCTTGACCATGGAGCAGGTGATATGGTCTAGTTTTGACCAGTTATGAGCAGTTTTTCATGGAGAACTTATGGGAGATGATGTAATCAGTTGACCTTGTTCCTTTAGGGTATGAAACAACACTTTTAGGGAGTTAGAAGCCCTTGACATATAAGATTGGGGTTGCAGTGCCCAAATATGTCTATAACAGTTGCCCCCTAAAGCATGAGGTCGTAAATCTTTTGATGTCGAGTGAAATGCTTTATCATGAGGATCCGAGGTTTTTCGAACTGGAAGGTGACCTGTAATAAGATACAATAAAATACATTATTTTCATGATCTAGCTGAGGCGGGCATTCCCATGCTCAGCTTTATAAATTCATTTTCATGTACATAAGATAGACAACTGTCTGTGTGGCAGACTGATGATTCTGATAGAGCCATCATCCCTTAGCTTGGATGATCATCTATGCAGTTATGATGTACATTTGATGTCTTTATTTTCCTGAATATATCACAGCCCGGATGGATGAAACTAGATCTGGGGTCTTGAAACTCGTTCAATCTTCGCCTGAAGTACAAGTTGATCCATGTGAAAAGATGTTCTGAAGTCGAACATGGAAAGACATCGCCTGATTACCAGCTGATGATGTAAGCTGTTAACAGGCGTGAGAGGAATCACTGATAATGATAATGACCCCCAAGGTACTTCAATACAATTCACATGGTGCAAATACATGATTCGATGTCAAACACCACGAAAAATCTTTCGGTCAAAGGCCCTTGATGTAAACCTGCCGTCGAAAGTGAGAAACTTGCCATTGAGGCATGTAAGCTTCAAAGTACTGAAAGGGTTGTTCCTAAGTCAACTTATTGGATAATGAGCTGATGTCGACAAGAAGTGACTCGTCGTAGGAGGGCCTTAATGAATCCCACATCTACGACACGAAATGGAGCAAATGATTTTATGGAGGTGAAAACGATATGATGATACAAGGTTTAGGGTGGCAGTCATGAAAGAATGAAGGGTGAAGGTATTGCAGCGGATGAGACACAAGATGGGTTGGTGAATTCTTTGAACGACTTCTCTTGCACATATCAGCGACACCGAAATGGATTGGTAGCGTTAACCCCAAAAATGGATGGTATGGTGGACCAATGGTGATATGAACGGTGAGTGGAATAACCCAACCCGACTCAATCATGGTGATGGAGTGAAAGTGTCATGTTCAAGAGCGACTTGCTACCAATAAAGTTTCTTCAAGTTTTCTTCCCAATTTTTCCGCAGTCATTTCTGACTAGTACTTCTTTATTTTTGTCAAGCTTGAGGAGGATAACATATTCTTGTTCTATAATTTTCCCTTCGGGCAAACCCATCGCTATGTTTTAACGAGCCTAGCGACAGTGAAACTCGCTATTGTCTGCACGGACAAGTTCGTCGCTATTTTTTTAATGAGTTTAATGACGAAGATAACTCGGTCCTTTTCAATTTTAGAGAGTCTGAAAAGAGACGGAAAGGAGACTCCAGTAATCCTTTTTCGTAGCATAATCCCTTAAGTCCAAAAAAGTATAAATAATACGAAAGGAATGAATTTCCGATAGTTTTAATGAGTCGAACAAGACAAGCGCTCGATCTTTTTGTGCAATGATCCCTCAGGTCCAAAAATATTAAAATCTAGAGGAGGGATGGCACTTCCAATCACTTTAACGAGCTAGAGAGGCCAATTGCTCAGCAATATTTTCATATTTTACGAGTCAGATGAAAAGAGCTTAAAGGAGACTCGTTTTTTGAGGAATGAGTGATGTTTTTGGATAGCAGTTGATTCCAGGTGACGTTTGGAACTTTTCAATCACGGTAGTGTAAAGAAGATGGCTAAAATCACTCATCATAGCTATTCCTCATAAGGGGTAAACAATCAAATGGAGGCGTATGATCGGCTAAAAAAGAGTGGAGGTGATGGTAAGACCACGACCAAGGTTCAAAAGCTGATGATTATGCAATCGCAATGGTTATTTACCAACGGATGGGTTCATTTTTTAGTGAGCTTAAACTATGTGGGAACATATGCTTATTGCTAGGTTTATTTTTTAACGAGCTTGAACTTCGCGTAAAACTTCTCGTTACTAGGTTTATTTTTTAACGAGCTTGAACTTTGCAGAAACATTTCTCGTGGGCTGGCTCATTTTTTAATGAGCTTGAACCATGCGACAACATATGCTCAGATTCAGTTTCATGTTTACACAAGCTTGAAACGAAAAACTATGCTTGTTATAAGTTTTCATGCCCCCAGCATAGTGACACAAATCGAGATGCATGCCCCCCAAGCTTCATTGCATTCAACGAGGTGGTTGGAATGAAGGTTTACCTTCGAGATCTTTGAAAGACTCGACTTGGATTTTACGAGATCGTAATCAAAGAATTGATTTGGAAAGGGAGTTGTTTCATTTTTTAATGAGGTTGACACAGTAAAAGAACTATCCTCATAATCCACCGTATTTACAGTATATGATAGAAAATAAAAAACTAAAGGATGATTAAGGTTGCTGGAATAATCTTTGTGGTAATCCGGAAGATGGGAATGATGGTGGTCATCTTCCCATGGTGCCTCTCCTATCATCATTGACTGATTAATTCCTTCGTCTGTAGAATCTACATGCGACCAAGGATTTGAAGAGGTGCCATATTCCTTAGACCTATCTATCCAAACACTCGATGAGCATTGATTTGGGTTTGCCCCCCAGGCCAAGAAAATTGATTGCTACAATATTTCTATTGGGCTTGGGGGCAATACCTGGCGATGATCCATGATGACAAAATGTTCGGGAATCTTCTAAATCTTTTAGATATAGAAGATATAATATTGCAGGTTTCCACTTTGGCCACTTCCGCTAGATTACTTAGAGGCGGTAGGGAAAAAGTACCCATTAAAGTAGGGTCTTTTAGGAGGCCTACTCCGTTATTTTGAAGCGATCGAGAGTTTCCATGGATCATTGGAATGCTTCCCGTAACTTGTGAACTATTGGGGAGGAAGGTTTGTTGGTAAACGATTGTAATTCCTCCTTGAAAAGGGAATGCAATCTTTCTAAAGTATGTTGACACAACAGTAGCCATAGCATAAATCCAGGGCCTTCCCAGTAGGATATTGTAATCGAGGTTTCCATCGATAACTTCGACGTCAATTTCTACTGTTTTTCCCCCCAGTTCAACTTTCAAGTTACTTAAAATCTCGTATGGGGTGTATGTTCATCCATAGAATGCTTTTAATGTCGTTGACGACTACGACAAGGGTGGTGAGCCTAATGGTTTCCAGCAACTCATTGACATAATGCATGTAGATGCCCCCTCATCAATAATTGTTCGATGAACAGTTTTGTTGAGGGCTTTCACTTGGATGAGGAAAGTGAGTTGAGCTGGTAACTGGGGTTCATATCCTTTATGGTTAAAGGCCACAAGATTGGAATCCGCTCGGTCAATCCCACCTATTGCTGATAATAGAGCCTGCTTTTGGGAGGGAAAATTTTGTAGTACTTCAAGTGTCGACATAGCGGATGGCGATTGGGCCAGATCCTCCACTATATTATAATTATGTACTGCTCTGGCACGAGGATTAAATGTTGATTTGTGTACTACTCCCTTTGGTGGCTTTATCATTAGCTCAAGAATGGTGGGTGGCACAACTTCGGTCGAAGTTGTTGTCGAACTACTAGGTTGATTTGTAGCCTTGTTGTTCGACAGCTGTGGATTCCCGTAATCTTTATTCCTTGTCGATAACAAAGCATCATTTTTCTATTTTGAAATGGAAACATAAGCACTTGGGATGGAGAAGCATTGTCGCTAGCAACTAGATTGGTTTTTGGTTTTGGAAATGGGTCGGTCAATACCGCTGAGGTTTTTGAACTCTTAAAGAACTTCTTAATCTCAGCCTTATACTGACAATCTCTTGTCCAATGGTCTTCATCACATATGTGACATGGCCCAGGAGGTTTCTTTTGCCCAGAGGGGTTTGCAGAAGATTTTTCAGGAGACCAATCATCCTGTTTCTTCTTTTTGCCTTTCTTTTTCTTCTTGCCCCCTGGTTGCTTCGGTTCTTTGCCTTTGTCGGTTGACACGACATTAACCTCCAAGGCAAGAAGTTCTTTATTTGCATTTTGACCGGAAACCGTGCGAGCTTTCTTAGATGTAGCCTTTGCGGCTTTTGTGCTTGTTGTACCTATCACACCATCGCCGACATGACAGTATTTGTTTGATTTAGGAGGAGGAGGAATGGAAAACTCTAGTCTAGGAGCATCAGGGATTTTATCATAGAGCGTGCCAGACTAAGTATAGATCAAGTCTAGATATTGCGGAGGAGCGATGACTTGCTCTTCAGTGACAAGCCCCCATTTAACCACATCTTCTGTAATAGAAGGTAACAATGACTTAATAAACCATTTAGCTAGGAGCTAATCAGGAACATATGTTTTCACCATTCGATGACGATGCCGCCACTCATGAATATGATAAGATATGTGAGTGGTTGTCGTCTGCTTAAAATTGGTAAGAAGCTCCGTTCCTGTTTCATACCTTATTGGTAACTGAAAATGGGTTAAAAAGGTGGTGGCAAGGGTGCTGAAGTTATCAAATGAAGCTCTAGGCAATTCGTTGTACCATTTTGCTGTTGGACCAGTTAACGTTCACTGAAAAAGGTGAAGCCTAATCGAATCATTATTGAGAGTGTTGGACGAACACCACAGATGAAAGGTCATCACATGATTCGGTGGATATTCACCCAGATTTCCATTGAATATAGGAATATCTGATGGCAGTTTACGAGGAATTGCCGGCCACCAAGGGGCATAAGAAATTGGATCATTTGTTAGCCGATTCAGATTTGGTAATTCTAAAGTTGCCATGAAAGGCAACTGTTGATTCAGGTTTGGCGAAGCATACCCAGGATAAGATGGGATCACCTGAGCAGTGGGTCTTTGCTTACCAGCATAATGCATTTGATGTTGATAAATTTGATAAGGTTGATGGGAATAACCATTATGATATGATTGATGGTGACCGTTTTGAATATACGGCTGCCCATTACCCGCAAAGCTTTGTTGCTCAGGTCCTCGGTAAGATTGTTGGAATTGCGGTTGTTGATATTGCACCAGCCATGGTTGTGAAGCCATTTGCTGTTGTCCAATACTGGATGTTTGACCAAGATGAGGGGTGATAGTACTCGTTTGAGCTTGAGTCGCTCCAGTTAAGTAGCCACTAATCGACGATTGTGGTTGTGTCGTGGAGACAAGAGGCTATTGTATTACGACCTGAGAGACTTGAGGTTGACATACAATAGGAAACGCTTGTACTTGTGGCATTGTCACATTAGTCGACGTAGTGGGGATATTCGACACAGGTAGATTTGGTTGCATTGAATATACAACTCTTGGTTGTTGAGGTAGTATTGGCACCCAACCACTGGATGTGATTCCAGCTTGACTCGAATTCTGTTGTGAACTCTCATATGGTTATACTCCTGGAGGGAATAATGAAAGGGCATAATTCCCCCCATATGGCGGCAATCCAGTGTTTAAAGGAAATATTGGCCTCTGGATGTCGGACTGCCCAAATTGATACTGTTGCGAAGGATTAATTTACTGAGACTCAACATAAGAAATTCCAGATATTATTTCGGACGAATAAACGAGAATAGACCATACTGTCGAAACAGTCCCTGGGTGGACTTCAACTAGTGGTTGAGAGCTAGTTGGGACAGATGGTATACTAGCGAACATTGTTGGAGTGGCGGCAGGAGGTTCTACTACTACTGTGTTGGATGACACAGTCCTAGATGTCAATGGTTGTTCAGACATATCGATTCTATCCAAAAGATTTCCTAGCGATGCTGCAGGAACTTGCGATGAAGGGAGACTAACTTCTAAGTAGAAGGATATAGGTGGATCCCAGTTCCAAAATACAATGGAGTACTGGATGGAAGATCCTCCGTAATCTCTTCTATAGCAATCAGTCTAGGTGGAAGAGGTAGAACGTCAGGTCCATAAAATATTTCTGGTGTCGAAGAAGGTATAGACTCTGCAGCGACAGATGTTGGAGGGGTAACACCTTTCGAATCAACCCTAGATGGAGCTGGTTCAGAAATAGACATGTTTACCATTACACTAGGATCAGTTCTAATGTCTTCTTGTAACCGCGAAACTTCTTCTATAGAGGCAGGGATACCAGAAACAATTGGAGTAACTGGAGTCTCTGAGGATGTTGAAACACAAGTTTCAAACAAACTAGGAGACTTTGACCCAGTTAAACGAGTTTACTTGGCCCAGAATGGTTTCGTTTCCAGAGTCAAAGATGGTTGACTCATTAGTCTCCGCGAACGACGGGGTTTTGATTGAATTTCTTCCACGATTGCCGATTACTTGATCAAATCAAAAATGAAAAGGGGAAAATGTTATTCCGATTAAAATAAATTTTATAACGCTTTGACACAACTTGATTTTTCAATTTTTAAGAATCGAGAAAAACCTAAAGATGACTCTAGTCGCCTTCGATTTTTAATGAGCCTGAAGTGACAAGTGCTCAGATGGACCTTTTCTTTTAAGGATTCTGAAAAGGAATGAAAGTGACTACTCTGGAAATCTAGACAGAGGGATTACCAAACCAATCACAAAACTGCAGAATACTTTTTACATTACGGCAGTCAATCTTCTCGAATGCTGTGTTTAGTGCATTGCGATCGATAGGGCGGCAGATACGGCTTCCTAAGGATAAAGGATATAGCCTATTGTGGTCTCCCAATATATACTCAACGGTACGTGTGAGCACAAGTCCGTACTGACACTTGTCGTCTCAAAGAGGAGGAATCACCCAACCTACGATGAAAGCGATAGTTACCAGGATTTACGACGCCGGAACACGTCTCTAGCCTAGACTTCTAAATGTTGTGCATTAGGTTCCAAAGCGTTTTTATGTTCATTGAAATTTATTTTATAGTTGATCTTTCTTAGGAAGTTTGCCTTTAAGGTTCACCGCGTGATGTAGATATACAACTCCTAAATATGCAATCTAAGATGATAAACAGTCGTTTACTCTTCTTTTTGCAAGGAAAATCATACCTACTAAGGAAAGAGAAGCGAAATTCTTTCAACATAGAGCAGAGAGCACACACTAAGATGCACTATCCTAAATCAAACTCCAAACGCAGTCTAAATGCAAATGCACATGCATGTATTTGTTTTCTACTTTCTTAATGTGTGAATGACAAAAACAATGCTAAGTACAAATCTAAACTATCTTTTCTTTCAAAGCGACAATACTAACAATTTTCTTTTCAAAAGACGAAAGGGAGACAAGGACGACACTTTGCGATTTTGAATTGAAAACTGCTTTCGACACTTGAAATACTATTAATTCAAATCAAATACAAGAGTAACAGTGTAATCGACTATCAAAAAGAGGAGGATTCTTTTCTTTGACTGAAAACGACACTTGCGACACTTTCAAATCAAAAGGCGACATTTCAATTAAGCTACTGTTTGTAAAGGAGAACTGTAAATGGCGAAAAATACATAAAAACATTCACAATTCTTTGTACAATGGAGGCTGAATAATGCAAAGGAAGGGAGTTTCAACAGTGGTATATTGATCATAGACAACAAAACTCCTAAATAAAGCTGAAGACAATGAAGAAAAAACCAAAATCTGGAGGCAGAAATAGTCTTATCTGATCATCGCACCTGTAACACAGGGAAACAGGGATGCATCTCACCTACAACACATGGGAGGTGCGATGCATCCAGACTGTCAAAGGGAGACAGTACGATGGTCCAGAGACGAGACTGGTCTTGGTTTTTGGTCACAATTTGTAGCTTAGTTTAGGGATTTAGGCTGAGCTAATGATATTCAGTAAATACAAAACATAGGGGCTGATCTAATGAGGTTACTTGAGCCACTACTAGGGCACTTAGGATGTTTGCAAGTCAGATGTTTAATTCATAAACTAACTCGGAGATTGACTAAAGTAACGTTTATCTACTTTGTAGTTGCATAGCAAAAGCAGTTTAAAGGCTAGCAGGCATAACTTCAGGCTTCGTCTGTAGTTTATAAAGTAAACAAACTAGAAAAAAGCAAACAAGCTATTCGCTCCTCAGTGGAGTTGCCATTTTGTTATCAGGAAAACTAGTGTCCATTCAGAGTTGCTAGTCCCACTAAGACGGGTAGCTATCTTAGAAACAAACAAACTAAAGTTACTTGCATTTTCCTTTATGAGAAATAGATGAGAGAGAAGCAGAGAGTACCAACCTCGGCCTTCCGCTTGGCTCCTTGCTTGTTTCCTCTCCCCTTTGACAGATCTTTGCCACTCCTTCCTCACTTGTCTCGCTTCAAAGAACACCTTTAGAGTCAAAGCAGCATAATACCATCAAAGCATAAAGATCTATAATCATAAAAAATATAGGATCAGATATATATTGACCATACAAATGCATACATCAATTCAATATTCAAAGATATACAATAATATGGAGGAAAAATCAAATAGCTTTATTGATAGAAGTAGTAGAAGAGAGGATTACAACCCATTGATCTAACCCAGCGCCATCCACCTAGCATGAAAGCCCTCCTTCACCTCATGAAAAGCTAGATCACCCAACACTATGATGTTCCACAAAGAAACCGACAACACTTACTTACAAGATGCAAAATTCCAGCCTTCTGGATCTCTAGGATGAGGGATCCATATATAGATGTTTGCAGGTGGGTGAGTCAGCTCCTGGGTTTTTGATTAGTGTCATTTCTCTGATAGTTCTCAGTTCCACATGGAGATTTCATGATCTCTTACTCATCCCTAGGCAAATTCAGAGAGGCAAGTGTCACAGGAGAAGTTTCTGGAAGATTCCATGATCATCCACCTTGCAAACTGTCTCTGCCATTTGTCTACTCTCACCCATTGCACCCCATAGAAGGGCTTTTCAGTATGCATCGCACCCCCAATGTGCATTAGGTGGGATGCATCGTACTTTGACCATGGAGCAGGTGAGATGGTCCAATTTGACCAGTTATGAGCAGTTTTTCATGGAGAACTTCTGGGAGATGATGTAATCAGCTGACCTTGTTCCTTTAGGGTATGAAACAACACTTTTAGGGACTTAGGAGCCCTTGGTTTATGGACATATAATATTGGGGTTGCAGTGCCAAATATGTCTATAACACATATGTATGGTACAAATCTTAGGCAAGCTAAAACCCAACTGTGTGATAATGAAGTAGACATGTGTTGTGTTCAAAGGTGATGCAATTGATGCTACCTTTTGATGGCTAATGAAAATAATTTTTCCCTTCCCTTTCTCTTTTTATGGTTCCTTTTTCGTAATTTTAGTCCCCCAAGTCCAAAAAATAGATAAAAAAATACGAGGGAGAACCTTCTAGCCATAGTAGACTAGAGTATTCCTTTTTTGTAACTAGTCTACTCAATCTAAAAAAGGGTTAAACTTATTTTGAATAGTCAACCATTCAAGTACCTTAACGAGTGTGAAGGAGACAAGTTCACTCGATAATCTTTTCTAAATTAGGGAGTCTGAAAAGAGCTTACAAAAAACTCCTCTTGGAGGAACGAGTGGTTTAAGGGGTAGAAATTGGTTCTGGTTATGGTGGATCTACTCATGACATAAATAGGACAAGAGGTTGGATAATAGGACTACCATCACAATGGTTCCTCCAAGAAAGGGTAAAACACCAAGTGAAAGTGAAAGGCAAGCCAAGTAGATGATGCCGATGGAATGGGGAAACCAAGGTTCATCTTGTAGAAACATGGTAATAAAATGTGGAAATCAAAAGGGATAAAGATAATGGAATCCTCCTGGGGTATACTCAGAAATATGCCAAAGAAGAGGACATGAGGCTCAGATTCTAGGTCATGGTGGGGTGAGAAGGACGGATTCTGAAAGAGAATAAAAATGATTGCATGGAAACCAATATGACAAAAGGGTGTTATACTAGAGAATCCATGATTAGGTAAACTATACTGCCAAGCCATGACCTCCATAAAGAAGAGTGGTGAAATTCACAACTAGACGGGGTCGGACCTAAGGTAGATTGATGACATTGATTATCAAAATTCAATGAGGATGACGATAATGACCTATCCCTATATGTTGGTTTCAAGAGAAACACACCTAAAGTCCAAAGAATGTCGTGGTAAAAATGCCACGTTGTCTTGTAAAACCATCAAGAAAGGCTAGACACATAGTTAAATCATGTTGTATCTCTGAGATGATAATGGTTAGCTATCATGCCAGAGCATCTAAGATAATTGTTTTGGGGGTTTTGTTTTAATTTGGAAGACCAATGAATGAAACAAATGTAACACTGTAATGCCTAACCTTTTGAATAATATTAATACAAAGCAGAGGGCCGCTATAAAATTTCACACAGTGAAATAGCTTGTATAGTGGTGAGAAGAAACAAGAAATAATATGTTAATCACAATTTTCAAACAGAAAATTAGATAATCATGAGTATGAAAACCTATGACTGATGTTTAGAAGGTTCAAGAGAAGATGCTTACGCTTACAACAAGATGCCGATGATTTATTGATTCAAAGGGAATTAATTAAATAGTCAGTTCATTAATCCGTTCTCTTTATAGATTATCACTTCAGATGCTTATAGGAGTAGATTGAAACAAAATTATTCCTACTTGGTTATCTCTGTAAGACATAAGAATATGAAGAAAAACATAATGAGTAATAATGGAAAAACTTATAGGAAACACAAATTGTGTAAAATATAATTCAAAATCCTTTGCTTTGTGTTAATGCTCCAGAAAAGTCAAGTACATCAAGTGTTCAGAAATGCTTCATCAAGGGTGCAACATTTCTTCAAGGATGCTACTCTTCTTCAAGGGTGCAACCTTTCTTCAAGAGTGCAACTCTGTTTCAACGACCAACCCATAATAACTTGTGAAGAGAGTTATTTATACAACAATAGAAATAAGAAAATATCTTAAACTATTTTTACAAAAATAGATTATTATGAAATCAAAACAAAGACTGCTAGTTGATCTGATACTATTTTGATGCTGTGCGGTTGGTGACTATCACTGGAAAAAATGAAAATTGTTGGAGCTGGCTGACCGTTCCTCCAAAATATGAATGTTGTTTGATTTTCACACTGGATGTCATATTTACTTATGACCTTTCATCTGATACACTTTCATCTGTTTGTCCTTGACTTGTATTTATTTATCTGCCTCCTCTGTTTAGTCATTTACTGTGTAAATTGTTTGTTTTAACATTTACTGTGTAAATGTTTCCTTCTGCTATGTCTTTGGTTTAAACCTGATTTCTGTTTGTACATGAAAATCATTTGAATTCATTTCTCGAGAATTTGGAACAAACAAGTTTTTAAATCAGTATCAAACTGTTTATCTAAACTTCTAGCCTTCTGTTAATCCCCTGCAAAATAAAACAATTGTTAAGAAAAACGCAGGCTGACAGGGAGGGCCGCAATGGCTTCAGGGAACAGGATAGTGTATGGATGGAGTCCTGGCAATGTTTAGAAGGTAATTAGAGGCCCAATTTGGTTGCAAAGGCTCAGGGTGGCGCAGGTAGGGTTAAACAGGTTTCATTGAAAAAAATGAGTGAAAAGAGTGAAAACGAGGGTTTTTGGGTTTAAACGGTTAACCGTCAACTTTGGCACATAAATTCATAATTGTGAACAATGAGTGGTTTCGGCCTACATGGGGAGGTGGTTTCATTGCTCATCGCACCTCTTTTGGCCATGGGGTGGTTTTACTCGAAGGGCACGTGAGTTAATGTAGAGCTGCAGCGTAACCACAAGGGGCCTGAGCAAAACCACGAATCTTGCGTGCTGTCAGGTGGGTAAAGGTTGGAGATCAGGAGCGCACGATATGGATGCACACCATTAGATCTGAGGGTGAAATATCTAACGACTATCATGCGGTGAAGTTGCATGGAGATGAATCAGGCGGAGATTAGCGGGGCTCGGGGAATAATCACGTGATTTGTAATTAATTTATTCAACAAAGCAGTGATTAAAGATATCACGATGGGTTTAGGGGTGGGACCAGAGTTAACCACGATGGGATTTATTTAACCCTACCAAGGGTGGTGGGTTAAATGTGTTTAGTCGGGAAAAAGTGAAATTGTGGAGTTTTGTTAAGTAATGTAGGGTTTAGTAAAACTTTTAGGATAAAGGGTTTTATGGGTTAAAAGGGTTTTTGTCAGGAAAACATGAAGGCAGAGTTAAACTTAAATAAAGCGGAGGGGGGAATAAAAACTTAAGACAAGGGGGTTTTATGGGTTTTTAGGGAATTTACAAGTGGAAAGTGATTTTTTGAAAGGGGAATGGGTTCCACACTAGGAAAATGGGGTTTTTGGGTAGGAAATGACCTTTAAAGGGTAATTTGCTAGGAAAATGTGTGAAACCAAAGGGCAAAGGTGAAAACAAAGGAAAAAGGGTATTTTAACAAGAAATGATGGGATAATGGGGAAATTAGTAAGTATGTAGTGGGGGATGAAATGAAATGAGGGGAAGTTAATCAAATCAACTTGTGAACATCTTTTCACTTTCATAACTGCTCCTGCACACTAAAACAATTGATCGAGCATGATAAATATTCTTATGCTTCAATCAACCCATTAATTTTCACAACTTTTCTTCTACCAACCCTTTACTTATCCCAACATTTTTTCTTCACTTAATTGGGTGCAGTTAGGCTAGCAGACCCTTTTCTTTCCTTTTTCTTTTGAAAAGCAAACTTTCTAATTCTAACCTTATAACATTGAAGGGCTCAGATTAAACTGATGAGCTCCTTATTATTCTCTACATAACTACTGATCTGCCAAGATTAAACAGTTTGGCTAAGTCTTTATTCTCTAACTATAAACATGAGATTTAAAGCACGAACTAGTCAAGATTAAACTATTTGACTATCATGGGTTGTGGCATTTATGACAAGCTTCACACAACCATCATTTTGCATAATAAAGTAAAAAGTAGTGGCACTTGGACTTGCACACTTCATGATCTGTTTTTTTCTTTTTGCTTTTCTCTCTAGCCTAACTTTTTTTTTTCAATTTTTAGGGCATCTATTCTAACATTTTCTTTAATATGGACATATTTATCAAAATATTTCCTAACATTTTTATTCAATATTCTTTTTGTCCATATCCTAGCTTAACATTTTTTGAAAACTATTTTCATTTTTTGGACTAATTTATTCTAACTTATCAAAACCAAGAAAATGCTACAACATTGGCTCCATTTGGGGACTGCTTTCCCCTGTAGAATGAAGAGAACCTGAAAATCCATGTGCCTTCTCCTCGGGCTATGCAATCTTGTGCTATAAAAAATCACACTAATAGCTTGAAAAGTAAAAGAAACCATAGTTTTTTTACCATGGTAGTAATGAAATCTACTTCAACTTCTCAGTCCTAAATGTAATGTTTGAGAAACCTTCCATTTACAGGATAAGTGGAATATATCCCCTCAATATTTTGTAGCACAAAAGTGTTTTTTCCCTTCATTTAACAATTGCTAAAGGTCCAAACCACAGGTTGTCAAACTTGCCATGTTTGCCCTTTTCTTCCCTCTTGGAATCCCATCTTAGAACTAGATCACCTTCCTTGAAGTCCCTTTCACTGGCTCTTCTGTCAAACAGGGTCTTCATCTTATTCTGATACTTTCAATTTGTATTAAACTTCATCTCTGTTTTCATTTAGTTCAATAATCTGATTTATTCTCCTTGAAAAATCATCAGGTTCATTTTTTGAATCTTGCAGGAATTTTAAAAAAGGGAAGGCCAAATTGGTAGGGAAGATTGCATCTTTCCCATAAACTAACTTGAAAGGAGATTTTCTAGTAGATCTCTTTGGAGTAATTTTGTTTTCCCATACTACATAAATTAAATGAGAGTCCCAACTCTTTTTATGATCTGCTAGAGTCTTTTTTATTACCTTTACTAGACTTTTATTGGAGGATTCTACAAGGTCATTACCTTGTGGGTAATATGGAGTTGAATGATGTAATAGAATCTGATATTTTTGGTAAAACTCAATCATTTTAATGCTAGAAAAATCTGCTACATTATCAATGACAATTTGAGTTGGGCAACCAAATCTAGATAAGATGTTCTCTTCAATAAATTTGATTACTACTAAATCCGTAAAATTTCTCACTGGAATTGCTTCCACCCATTTAGTGAAGTAGTCTGTTGCAGTGAGGATCCATCTATGCTCATTACTTGAAGTGGGATGAATCTCACCAATAAAATCTAATCCCCATTGGAGAAAAGGTTGTGAGACTATTGATGGAACCAATGGAAGAGCTGATAATTTTTGCTTACTAGAAAACATTTGACAAGGAATACAACCTCTGACCTTTGCTCCTACTTGTAAGAATAATGTTGGCCAATAAAATCCTCCCCTAAATATCTTATATGCTGTTGCTCTCCAAGCATAATGTCCTCCACAAATTCCTGTATGAAACTGGTCAATGATTCCTTTAGTTTCTGATTCTTTTAAACGTAATAACAAAATATTTAGTCGGTCTTTCTAGAACAAATTTTCATTTATGATACAGTACTTGTCTTCTTTCAGTTTGAGAGTTTTACATTGGCTTTTGGAGAATGATGCTAGACATTCAAAATGGATCAAGAAATTTACAATGTCTTAGTACCAATCTGATAACAAAAATTTGTCATCAATGTACAAAGGGTGGATCTGATCTGAAGGTAAAGGTTCTTGTGGATTCTTTTCTTTAGGATGAAGGGAAGGTTCTTGTGGATTCTCCTCTTCAGGATGAAGGGAAGGTTCTTGTGGATTCTCCCCTTTTGCAAGGACATAAGGTTCTTGTGGATTCTTCCCTTGTATCTCTAAAACAGAATTGATTCCGAGAACTTTACAGTTGGATTTAGCTAGAAGCTTAGCTAATCCTTGGCCTTTTACTAGCTTTGTAATTTTTATAGTTAGATCAAACTCCAATATTTGAGTGATCCATCTACCTCTCTTTCCATCAGTCTCTAGTTGGGTTAAAACAATTTTCACAGCACTGTTAGGAACATAAGCAGTAATAGGAGAATGTAGGACATACATCCTGAATGATTTCAGGGCTTGAATAAGGGCATAGGCTTGCTTCTCAATTATGTCATACTTAAGCTCAGCATCTCTCATAACCTTACTAAAAAAGGCTATGGGTTGGTCATGGGAATCTTCATTCTTCTGTAGTAGAATGACAACAAGGGTTGTTTCTAAGGCAAAGTAAAATATACTGAATGGTTTAGTGTAATCAGGGCACTGGCCTAAGTATGAGATTTAGAGATAGCTTTCTTGATCTCCTTAAGAAATTAATCTTGCCTAGAAAAGCTTGAATCTCCTTCTTGTTTCTAGGTAAGGTCAATGTTTCAATGGCAGACACATGCTTGGGATCAAACACTACTCCTCTTGAAATTATATGGCCCAACAATTTTCCTTCTTTGATAGAAAACGAAGACTTTTTAGGATTCAATGATATTCCAAATTTTCTACACCTGTCAAAAACCTTCATCAAGTGCTTTAGATGTTTTTGATCAGATTTAGAAAAAACAGTTATGTCATCAAGATAAATGACCACCAATTTATTTATCTAACCCACAAAAGATACATCCATAGCTCTCTGAAATGTTTCTCCAACATTGGTTAAGCCAAATGGCATTCTAGCGTACATGAATGTACCCCAGGGTGTAGTAAAGGTTGTCTTCTCTCTATCTACTGAATCAACATTTACCTGATTATAGTCTGAAAAACCATCAAGCATAGAAAGTCTCTGTGCTCTTGAAACCATTTGAAATAACTAATCCATTTTGGGAAAATGATAGTTATCCTTTAATGATGATTTGTTCAAATTTCTAAAGTCCACATAGAGTCTAATTTGCAACCCAATTAGAATATCTAAGAGGGAGAATGATCTGGGCATCTAGCATTTTCTTAATTTCATTTTCTACAATTGGTAGAAGAGCTGGATTGATCCTCCTAAGTTTCTATTGATAAGGAACTGCTTCTGGATTTAAAGGAATCTTATGTTGTATTAATGAAGTATCATAGGTTTCTAGATCAACATAGGTCCATGCAAAAACATCCTTATAATTTTGAAGTAACTTAAGATATTTAGCTTTGATCTCAGGGTTTAAGGATGCACAGATTTTGAAGTTTTTAATATCATCATTTGTTCCAATATTAATTTCTTCTATGTCATCTTGTGAAGAAATGGAATGAGGGTCTCAGAGGACATCATTTTGATGAAACAATTTTTCTAAAGGAATGAGGCCTTTGGGAATAAAATTGTTAAACAATTGAATAATGTCATGATCAACAATTTTTGAATTGAAAATTGAAGCATCATTTGCAATTGTATTTGCATTTATTTTTGTTCTATCTTCATCAATTTGTAGAACTGAAAATTCATCTATAATCTGTAGAAATTATTTCAAATTTTCATCATCTTCAAATATTTTCCAATGTTTTAGATTGTCTGGGATGGATGGTCTGTACTTGACTTGTATTTGATATAGTACATTTTTCTGATTAGGAATTTTAAATGAACTAGTAGAAATAGTTAAGGAATCTGCGTGAATATTCTGATTTCTTGGAAAATAAGTCAAATTAAAAGCATCAAAGAAGTTTTCAATGGAATCCCAAATTTCATTTCGATAAGACCTAAGTCTAGGATGCTTAGTCTGGCAAATATTTCTCACTTGTTTGACAATAAGTTCTAAATCAATAAAAACAAAAGTTTTGAACCTTTAAGCTTTTGGATAATTGAAATCCCAAAAAGAAAGCTTCATATTTAGCCACATTATTTGTAACTTTGAAGTCGAGTTTGCATGATTGGTTGATATTTTCTTTTTTTTCTGGTGAAATTAAAACTACCCTAGTTACTTCTCTATCTTTTATACAAGAACCATCAAAAAATAGTTTCCATACATCAGTTTGATTTGGTACATGACTTTCAATTACATCTTCTATTTTAACTTGAGTTTCACGTATTTGGTTTGAAGAGAGTTGAAAGCAACCAAAATCTCAATCAATTGCATAAATGGGATGGTTCCTTGGCTGGTCTGTTTTACAAACAATGTGCACAAATCTTACCTCTCTATATAACCTTAGTTTTTCTCCCCCATAAACTAGAATAGTGGCATAAGACATATCCATCTAAAGAGTTCCCCCTAATTTGGCACAATAAGACCTAGAAAGGAGCATTCCAAGTTTGGGAGGAATATCTGTGACAACTATATCAAGCACTACACTTTTTACTGGAATTTGGGCAAGGGCGACTACTAAATCCTTAATCAATCCTACGAAAGGCACCCTTTTAGAATCAAAGGTGTACAAGTCATGATAGGATCTAGGTATGTCAAGTTTCAAATGGTCCATGATAGTTTTTGGCATGAGGTTATGTGATGCTCTAAAATAAAGCATACAATTATATAACATGGAATCATTTGTCTTAAGAGTTACATAGAAAGGAGGCACTATTTCATCTATCATATCTGAGCTAGGACCAAAGACAACTGTTGGTTTTTCATATTGAAAACTAATGATATCACCTTCAACATCAACCGAGGTGTTTTGTATCCATTTGGAGACTTGATTCTTATACCCAGGTTTTTTGGAAAGTTATGAAAGTGGAATTGGGATTTTAACTCTTTCTAATTATTTTTCAACATTAAATGTAGTCAAAGCTTTTTTATCATTTTGTGCAGTATCAGTTGACTGATTTAATGGTCGAATAACAGTTTTTTGAGTTTCAACAACTTTGGTATGAGGTTCAATTATTGGAGTCTCCTTAGGAGGACTTCTAGGGCTGGGTCTAGGCCTAAGATCATATCTCTTGTTCAACTCTGCAATTACAATTTCAGAGAAGGCATGGTATTTAGAAACCTGTGAGGATTCTTGATCTTCTTGAACCTGATTTTATTGTGAGAGAGGAATAATAACTATTTGAATAGAAGAAGTATCAATGTTATTGATATCTTCAGAAACAGCCATAGTATTTTCATTAGGTTGCTGGTCATCTATCAGTAAAGGAGTGGGAACTTGCTAATCATTACTTGGTCTTTGAAGAATTTGTATTTGTGGATTCCTTCTATACTGACCTTGATTTTGATTTTGGGGTCTAGTAACTATTTGTTGAACTGTCCTAGGCTGAGTCTCAATCTTGGAAATTCTATTAGATAGATTTCCAAGAAGAGAAGTTATTTCATCTATTTTAGAATCTTCTATTTTAGTCTTAGAAGAACTAGAGGAACTAGAGGCCTCTTGAATTGATTTGAGTTTTCTTTGGGCCTTTTCCTCTTTAGCTTTCAAGGAAGTCAAAGCAACCCTATTTGCTTCCACCTCTATAGCATTTGTTTGCATATATTCAAGAGTTATTGAAGTTCTGTCTCTTAGCATTACAACAAAATCATCGTCAAAGGCTTTAGATAACCTAGACTTAGCTGCTGCTACAGGGGGTTTACAATCAGGGGGTATCTTATGATAAAGTTTATTGAACCCTTTGATACAATCTGATACAAGTTCACCAAAGTTTATTTTAAGTTATTCAAACTCAGTTAGAAAGTAAAGAGGATCTTTCTTTACACCCCATTGATTTTTAAATATGTTTGTAAGCTCTTCCCAATTTCTAATGGAATTTACAGGTAACTGCCTACACCAGATTCTTACATTTCCTTCAAGTGACTGTACAAACAATCTCATGTAAACATTTTCTTGTTTGATATTCATGTTGTTTGCAAAGTCTAGAAAAGCTTGAAGATGGTGTTCAAATGAGGGTCCAGTTTCTCCATTATACCTGGGAAGGTATTTCAAGTACCCAGCTAGGAATGCATCGAGGTTAGTAGGTAAGACTAAAGTTGCATATCTAGCCTGTACAATAGGTTGGAATGCCATACTAGAAGGTGGTGTATGGGGTGTTTGTGTGTATGAAGAAGAAGAAGATGAAGAAGTTGAAGAAGAAGTAGAAGAAGGTGATTAAGGGGGTGTGTGACTATGTGGAGGTGCAGAAGGAGGGGATCTCCTGAATAACTTTAAAGGACTCCTAAGAACTAACTTTTGGACCTATGAATGAATCCTCTTTGCGTGAATGAATACCCTCTTTTGTTTCAAAGAGTGGATTTGAATATACAGAGATGGTATCTTCATGTTGTTCAGAAGTAAAAGCTTCAGGTCATTTAGAAGTGGAAGGAAATGAATAAGTGGTAAGGGATATGAAATCTGTGGGTTTTTATTAAGGTAAATGAACACCCAAGTCAGAATCAATTTTAGTGATCCTGGTGGTAGTGGGGGTCCTTGATGTGTTTCAAAATAATGAATGAGGAAAGCTGAACCTAAATCAACTCCCCTATCTAATAGTTCAGAAATCCTAGGAGGTATTTATGTCAAATCAGCATCAGATGGAAATATTACTAAAAGGATCAAATGATGCTAACTCTTCAGAATGCAAGGCTGAAGAGGAAAAAGAAGATGGTTGATGTCTCCTTTTAGAATTGGCTTTTCTAAGAAGTTTTTTAGGATCTAATAGAGGATTAACTAAGTCAGACTCCAAATGAGATCTGGTGTGCTTAAAAGGTGCCAGTTTGGGCTAGTGGAGTCACTAAGTGAAGGATTTTAACCTTTCTAGACCTTTAACCACCTTAAAGGAATAAAATGAATATCATTTCCCCAGGAAAACATAATGGAATTTGATTCTCCGGCAACGACGCCAGATTGATGTTGTATCTCTGAGATGATAATGGTCAACCATCATGCCAGAGCATCAAAGATAATTGTTTTGGGGGTTTTGTTTTAATTTGGAAGACCAATGAATGAAAATTCAGGGAAAATTTTAAGAACCCCCCCTAAATTTACATGTATAATAAATGGGCGAATCTCCATGATATATAGGAAAAATGGAAGGCGATTTTATCAATAATATGATATGTATATATAATTTTTTGGCGAATCTCTCACCAGGCATGGCGAATATTTACTCAATTATAAAATCTTGTGTTTATTGAATACACAAATGAAATCATTGCATTTCTTTAAAATATCTTTTGAAATCAAAATTACCGAAATTACATATCGATAACCTAGTGGGTGTAAGATAAAATTCCCCGTGCCATTCACAGAAAGCATGAGAAAAAACCTAATACTATATATAAAACCAAAAAAAATTCAAATTCATCACTTCTAGGGACCTCATAACCACCCTGCCAATACACAAGTATGTTCCTGTTTGCAATT
>APFE031735176.1:108178-120945 GCA_000404065.3 Pinus taeda | reverse complement strand
TTTATTTATTTTTTTTTTAACCAAGCTAAAATGTTTATTACAACATCCACTTTTACTTTTGATCCACCAATCCGCGAAAGGAATCAAATATTTTTTCACTCTATTCTAGTTTGCATATCGCGATATTTGATACCTCTCAAGGGTTAGTAGATCCAGAGTAAAGATGGATCTCTGCTGGTTTAATTCCCCATTTAAATAGGCTACATTCTAGGTGAATACCATGGGTCAATACCATGTGCCATTTTGGTGAATACCATGGGTCAATACCATGTGCCATTTTTATTTTTATTAACACTAATATTAGGGTTAATAATGTTTTTTTGCATGGTATTAATAACAATCTAGTCCATGGTATTTGTCCCATAATATTTTTCCCATAGGTTTCACCTAAATATAACGCATTTTTTAAGTGTTCGTAAATATAAGGTGACTTATGGAGTAAATATAAAAAAATGTTTTATTTGTTTACCATACCTCTTGTTTATTTATATTTTTATTAATTTACCATACCTCTTTTACAAATATGGTATTTGGCCCATAGGATTCACTTAAATAAACCTCTTTCTTGAGCCTTCATAAATAGAACGAGGGTTATGGACTAAATATAAAAAGAGGTTTTATTTATTTACCATGCGTCTAGTTTATTTATATTTTTATTTATTTACCATACCTTTTGAGTAAGTATAAAAAGACGTTTTATTTATTTACCATACCTCCACTTTACTTATATTTTTATTGTTTACACCCTTGCATGTATATAAGGTGACTTATGGAGTAAATATTAAAAATGCTTTATTTATTTACCATACCTCTCATTTATTTATATTTTTATTATGCTTTATTTATTTACCATACCTCTCATTTATTTATATTTTTATTAATTTACCATACCTCTTTTATAAATATGGTATTTGGGCCTTTGGCCCATAGGATTCACTTAAATAAAACTATTCTTGAAAATGGGCGAATGGAAGGTTGTAACTCCTAATTTCAAGGGCTAAATTTACCTTTTTTACCCTCTCCCTTCAAATAAGGTGGGCTATCTGAGGTGATTTGTAAAAATGTACTGATACAAAATATTCGCCCATTAAAAATTTAAAACCCCTTAATTTCGCCAAAGGGCGAACATTCGCCCCTAAAATCACTCCTAAATGAAATAGATGTAACACTGTAATGCCTAACCTTTTGAATAATATTAATACCAAAGTAGGGGCTGCTATAAAATTTCACACAGTGAAATAGCTTGTATAGTAGTGAGAAGAAACAAGAAATAATATGATTATCACAATTTTCAAACAGAAAATTAGATAATCATAAGTATGAAAAACTCTAACCGATGTTCAAAAGGCTCAAGAGAATATGCTTAAGATTACAACAAGATGCTGATGATTTATTGATTCAGAGGAAATTAATTAAACAAACAGTTCATTAATCCATTCTCTTTATATATTATCACTTCAGAAGCTTATAGGAATAGATTGAAACAAAATTATTACTACCTGGTTATCTCTGTAAGACATAAGAATATGAAGGAAAACATAATGAGTAATACTGGAAAAACTTACTGGAAACACAAACTGTGTAAAACATAATTCAGAATCCTTTGCTTTGTATTAAGGTTCCAGAAAAGTCAAGTACATCAAGTGTTCAAAAACGCTTCATCAAGGTGCAACTTTTCTTCAAGGATGCCACTCTTCTTCAAGGGTGCAAACTTTCTTCAAGAGTGCAACTCTCTTTCAACGACCAACCCATAATAACTTGTGAAGAGATTTATTTATACAACAATAGAACTAAGAAAATATCCTAAACTATTTTTACAAAAATAGATTATTATGAAATCAAAGTAGAGACTGCTAGTTGATCTGGCACTATTTTGATGCTGTGCTGTTGGTGACTATCATTGAAAAAATGAAAATTGTTGGAGCTCACTGATTGTTCCTCCAAAAGATGAATGTTGTTTGATTTTCACGTTGGATGTCATATTTACTTATGACCTTTCATCTGATACACTTTCATCTGTTTGTCTTTGACTTGTATTTATTTATCTGCCTCCTCTGTTTAGTCATTTACTTTGTAAATTGTCTGTTTTAACATTTATTGTGTAAATTTTTCCTTCTACTATGTCTTTGATTTAAACCTGATTTCTGTTTATACAGGAAAATCATTTGAATTCATTTCTTGAGAATATGGAACAAATAGGTTTTTAAATCAGTATCAAACTGTTTATTTGAATATGGAACAAATAGGTTTTTAAATCAGTATCAAACTGTTTATTCGAACTTATGGCCTTCTGCTAAGAGAAACACAGGTTGACAAGGAGGGCTGTAATGGCTTCAGGGAGCAAGATAGTGTATGGACAGGGTCCTGGCAATGTTTAGAAGGTAATCAGAGGCCCAATTTGGTTGGAGAGACTCAGGGTGGCGCAGGCAGTGTTAAATAGGTTTCAATGAAAAAAATGAGCGAAAAGAGTGAAAACGAGGGTTTTTGCGTTTAAACGGTTAATGGTTAACTTGGTGCAAAAATTCATAATTGTGAATAGTGAATGGTTTCGGCCTACACGACGAGGTGGTTTCATTGCTCATTGCACCACTTTTGGCCGTGGGGTGGTTTTGCTCCGAGGGCACGCGAGTTAACGTAGAACTACCACGTAACCACAAGGGGCCTGAGCAAAACCACAAATTTCGCGTGCTCTTGGGCGGGTAAAGGTCAGAGATCAAGAGTGCGCGATATAAATGTGGGCCATTAGATATGGGGTGAAAGATCTAACGGCTATCACGCAGTGAAGTCACACGGAGGTGAATCAGGCAGAGATTAGCGAGGCTCGGGGAATAATCATAAGTGATTTGTAATTAATTTATTGAATAAAGTGGTGGTTAAACATATCACGATGGGTTTAGGAGTGGGACTGGAGTTAACCACGACGGGGTTTATTTAACCCTACCAAGGGTGGTGGGTTAAACGGGTTTAGTAGGGAAAAATTGAATTTGCGAAGTTTTGTTAAGTAATGTGGGGTTTAGTAAAACTCTTAGGATAAAGGGTTTTATGGGTTATAAGGGTTTTTTTTTCGGGAAAACATGAAGGTGAAGTTAAAGTTAAATAAAGCTGAGGGGGGAATAAAAACTTAGGACAAGGGAGTTTTATGGCTTTTTAGGGAATTTACAAGGGGAAAGTGATTTTTTGAAAGGGGAATGCATTTCACACTAGGAAAAACGGGTTTTTGGGTAGGAAATGACCTTTAGAGGGTAATTTGCTAGGAAAATGTGTGAAACCAAAGGGCAAAGGTGAAAACGAAGGAAAAAGGGTATTTTAACAAGAAATGATGGATAATGGGGAAATTAGTAAGTATGTAGTGGGGGATGAAATGAAATGAGGGGAAGTTAATCAAATCAACTTGTGAACATCCTTTCACTTTCATAACTGCTCCTGCACACTAAAACATTGGATCAAGCATGATAAATGTGCTTATGCTTCAATCAACTTTGTGTTTTTGCAACTTTTCTTCTGCCAGCCCTTTAATTATCTTAAAAAAAAAAAATTCACTTAATTGGGCGCATTTAGGCTAGCAAACCTTTTTCTTTCCTTTTTATTTTGAAAAGGAAACTATCTAATTGTAACCTTATAACATCCAAGGGCTCAGTTTAAATTAATGAGCTCCTTATTATTATCTACCTAACCATTGATCTGCCAAGATTAAACAGTTTGGCTAGGTCTTTATTCTCTAACTATAAACATAAAATTTAAAGCATTAACTAGTCAAGATCAAATTATTTGACTATCATGGGTTGTGGCATTTATGACAAGCTACACACAGTCATTATTTTACATAATAAAGTAAAAAGTAGTGGCACTTAGACTTGCACACTTTCATGATTTGTTTTTTGCTTTTTGCTTTTCTCTCTAACCTAACATTTTATTTTTTCCTTCATTGTCTAGGGCATCTATTCTAACATTTTCTTTGATATGGAAATATTTATCAAAACATTTCCTAGCATTTTTATTCAGTATTTTTTTGTACATATCCTAGCTTAACATTTTTTAAAGCATATTTTCATTTTTTGGACTAATTTATTCTAACTTATCAAAACCAAAAAAATGCTACAACATTGGCTCCATCTGGGATTGCTTTCTCTTGTAGAATGCAGAGAACCTGCAGATCCATGTGCCTTCTCCTTGGGTTATGGAGTCTTTTGCTGTAAGAAATCACAATGACAACTTGAAAAGTAAAAGAAACTTGAGTTTTTTACAATGATAGTAATGAAATATACTTCAACTTCTCAGTACTGAATGTAATGTTTGAGAAACCTTCCATTTACAGGATAAGTGGAATATAGCCCCTCAAGATTTTGTAGCTCAAATGTGTTGTTTCCCTTCACTTCAGTAATTGCTAAAGGTCCAAACCGCAGGTTGTCAAGCTTTCCATGTTTTCCCTTTTCTTCTCTCCTGGAATCCCATCTTAGAACTAGATCACCTTCCTTGAAGTCCCTTTCCCTGGCTCTTCTGTCAAATAGGGTCTTCATCTTATTCTTATACTTTTTTAATTTGTATTGAACTTCATCTCTATTTTCATTTAGTTCAATAATCTGATTTATTCTCCTTGAAAAATCATAAAGTTCATCTGTTGAATCCTGTAGGAATTTTAAAACAAGGAAGGCCAAATTGGTAGGGAAGTTTGCATCTTTCCCATAAACTAACTGGAAAGGATATTTTCCAGTAGATCTCTTTGGAGTAATTGTGTTTTCCCATATTGCATAAATTAAATGAGAGTCCCAACTCTTTTTATGATCTGCTAGAGTCTTTTTGATTACCTTTACCAGACTTTTATTGGAGGATTCTGCAAGGCCATTACCTTGTGGGTAATATGGAGTTGAATGATGTAACAAAATCTTATATTTCTGGCAAAACTCAATCATTTTAACACTAGAAAAATATGCTACATTATCAGTGACAATTAGAGTTGGGCAACCAAATCTAGATAAGATGTTATGTTCAATAAATTTGATTACTACTGAATCAGTTAAATTTCTCACTAGAATTGCTTCCACCCATTTAGTGAAGTAGTTTGTTGTAGTGAGGATCCACCTATGTTGATTACTTGAAGTGGGATGAATCTCTCCAATAAAATCTAATCCCCATTGGAGAAAAAGGTTGTGAGACTATTGATGGAACTAGTGGAAGAGTTGATAATTTTTGCTTACTAGCAAACATTTGACAAGGAACACAACCTCAAACCTTTGCTCCTACTTGTAAGAATAATGTTGGCCAATAAAATCCTCCCCTTAATATATTATATGTTGTTGCTCTCCAAGCATAATGCCCTCCACAAAATTTTAAATGAAACTGGTCAATGATTCCTTCAGTTTCTAATTCTGTTAAACATAATAACAAAATATTTAGTGGGTATTTCTAGTACAAATTTGCATTTATGATACAATACTTGATTGCTTTCAGTTTGAGAGTTTTACACTGGATTTTGGAGAATGATGTTGGACATTCAAAATGGATCAAGAAATTTACAATATCTTGGTACCAATCTGACAACAAAAATTTGTCATCAATGTACAAAGGGTGGATTTGATCTAAAGGTAAAGGTTCTTGTGGATTCTTTTCTTCACGATGAAGGGGGAGGTTCTTGTGGGTTCTCATCTTTAGGATGAAGGGAAGGTTCTTGTGGATTCTCCCCTTCTACATGGACATAAGTTTCTTGTGGATTATTCCCTTGTATCTCTAAAATAGAATTGATTCCGAGCACTTTACAGTTGGATTCAGCGAGAAGCTTAGCTAATCCTTGGCCTTTTACTAGCTTTGTACTTTTGATAGTTAGATCAAACTCCAATATTTTAGTGATCCATCTACCTCTCTTTCCATCAGTGTCTGGTTGGGTTAAAACAATTTTCATAGCACTATTAGCAACATAAGCAGTAATAGGAGAATGTAGGACATACATCCTGAATGATTTCAGGGCTTGAATAAGGGCATAGGCTTGCTTCTCAATTATGTCATACTTAAGCTCGACATCTCTCATAACCTTACTGAAAAAGGCTATGGGTTGGTCATGGGAATCTTCATTCTTTTGTAGTAGAACAACAACAAGGGTTGTTTCTAAGGCAAAGGAAAATATATTGAATGGTTTAGTGTAATCAGGGCTGGACTAGGTGGGAGCTTCAAAGATAGCTTTCTTGATATGATCAAATGCATGCCTGGAAGAGATAGTCTATTTAACTTCATGATCTTTTCGGAGCATGTCAGTTATATCTTTTACAATCTCAGCATAATTTGGGATGAATCTCCTTAAAAAATTAATCTTGCCTAGAAAAGCTTGAATCTCCTTCTTGTTTCTAGGTAAGGCCAATGTTTCAATGGCAGACACACGCTTGGGATCAGTCAATACTCCTTTTGAAATTATATGACCCAACATTTTTCCTTCTTTGATAGCAAACATAGGCTTTTTAGGATTCAATGATATTCCAAATTTTCTACACCTGTCAAAAACATTCATCAAGTGCTTTAGATGTTTCTGATCAGATTTAGAAAAAACAGTGTTGTCATCAAGATAAATGACCAAAAATTCTTATACCCGACCCACAAAAGCTACATCCATAGCTCTCTGAAATGTTTCTCCGGCATTGGTTAAGCCAAATGGCATTCTAGCATACATGAATGTACCCCAGGGTGTAGTAAAGGTTGTCTTCTCTTTGTCTGCTAAATCAACATTTACCTGATTATAGCCTAAAAAACCATCAAGCATAGAACGTCTTTGTGCTTCTGAAACCATTTGAAGTAAATGATCCATTTTGGGCAAAAGATAGTTATCCTTTAATGATGCTTTGTTCAAATTTTTAAAGTCCACACAGTGTCTAATTTATCCATTCTTCTTTCTAACAGGAGCTAAATTTGCAACCCAATTAGAATATCTAAGAGGGAGAATGATTTGGGCATCGAGCATTTTTTTAATTTCCTTTTGTACAGTTGGTAGAAGAGCTGGTTTGATCCTCCTAAGTTTCTATTAATAAGGAATTGCTTCTTTCTTTAAAGGATCTTATGCTATATTAATGAAGTATCATAGGTTTTTAGATCAACATAGGTCCATGCAAAAACATCCTTATAAATTTGAAGTAACTTAAGATATTGAGCTTTGATCTTAGGGTCTAGGGATGCACATATTTTGATGTTTTTAATATCATCATTTGTTCCAATATTAATTTCTTCTATTCATCTTGTGAAGAAATGGACTGAGGGTTTCAGAGGACATCATTTTTATCAAACATTTTTTCTAAAGGAATGAGGCCTTTGGGAATCAAATTGTTAGACAATTGAATAATGTCATGATCAACAATTTGTTAATTGAAATTTGAAGTATCATTTCCATTTGTATTTTCATTTATTTCTGTTCTATCTTCATCAATTTGTAGAACTGAAAATTCATCTATAATCTGCAGAAAAGATTTCAAATGTTCATCATCTTCAAATATCTGCCAATGTTTTAGATTGTCTGGGATGGATGGTTTGTACTTGACTTGTATTTGATATAGTACATTGGTCTGATCATGAATTTTAAATGAACTAACAGAAACAACTAAGGCATCTGCATGAATATTCTGATTTCTTGGAATATAAGTCAAATTAGAAGCATCAAAGAAGTTTTCAACTGAATCCTTAACTTCATTTCAATAAGACCTAAGTCTAGGATGCTTAGTCTGGAAAATATTTCTCACTTGTTTGACAATAAGTTCTGAATAAGTAAAAACAATTAAGTTTTGAACCTTTAAGCTTTTGGCTAATTGAAATCCCAAAAGGAAAGCTTCATATTCAGCCACATTATTTGTAGCTTTGAAGTCGAGTTTGCTTGATTGGGTGATATTTTTATTTATTTATTTTTATATATATATATATTTATATATTATATATATATATATATATATATATTATAATATATTATATATATTATTATTTTATTATTTTATTATTATTATTATTATTATTATTATTATATTATTATTTATTTTTTTTTTTTTTTTTTTTTTTTTTTTTTTTTTTTTTTCTGGTGAAATTAAAAACTACCCCAGCTCCTGCTCCATCTTTTGTACAAGAACCATCAAAAAAATAGTTTCTGCACATCAGTTAGATTTGGTACAACACTTTCAATTACATCTTCTATTTTAACTTGAGTTTCACGTATTTGGTTTGAAGAGAGTTGAAAGCAACCAAAATCCTAATCAATTGCATAAATGGGATGGCTCCTTGGTTGGTCTGTTTTACAAATAGTGTGCAAAAATCTTACCTCTCTATATAACCTTAGTTGTTCTCCCCCATAAACTGGAATAGTGGCATAAGACATATCCATCTAAAGAGTTCCCCCTAATTTGGCACAAAAAGACTTAGAAAGGAGCATTCCAAATTTGGGAGGAATATCTGTGACAACTATATCAAGCACTACACTTTTACTGGAATTTGGGCAAGGGCGACTACTAAATCCTTAATCAATCCTAAGCTGGGCACCCTTTTAGAATCAAAGGTGTACAAGTCATGATATGATCTAGTTATTTCAAGTTTCAAATGGTCCATGATAGTTTTTGGCATGAGGTTATGTGATGCTCCAGAATCAAGCATACAATTATATAACATGGAATCATTTGTCTTAAGAGTTACATAGAAATGAGGCACTATTTCATCTATCATATCTGAGCTAGGACCAAAGGCAATTGCTGGTTTTTCATCTTCCAAACTAATGATATCACCTTTAACATCAACCGAGGTGTTTTGTATCCATTTGGAGACTTGATTCTTATACCCAGGGTTTTTGGAAAATTCTGAAAGTGGAATTGAGATTTTAACTCTTTCTAACTCTTTTTCAACATTAAATGTAGTCAAAGCATTTTTATCATTTTGAGAAGTATCAGTTGATTGATTTAACGGTCGAATAACAATTGTTTGAGTTTCAACAACTTTGGTACAAGGTTCAATTATTGAATTCTCCTTAGGAGGTCTTCTAGGGTCGGGTCTAGGCCTAAGATCATATCTCTTGTTCAACTCTACAATTAAAATTTCAGAGAAGGCATGGTATTTAGAAACTTGTGAGGATTCTTGATCTTCTTGAAACTGATTTTGTTGTGAGAGAGGAATAATAACCATTTGATTAGAAGAATTATCCATGTTATTGATATCTTCAACAACAATCATAGTATTTTCATTAGGTCATTGGTCATCTATCAGTAAAGGAGTGGGAACCTGCTGATCATTACTAGGTCTTTGAAGAATTTGTAATTGTGGATTCCTTCTATACTGACCTTGATTTTGATTTTGGGGTCTAGTAACTGTTTGTTGAACTGTCCTAGGTTGAGTTTCAATCTTGGAAATTCTATTAGATAGATTTCTAAGAAGAGAAGTTATTTAGTCCATTTTAGAATCTTCTGTTTTAGTCTTGGAAGAACTAGAGGAACTAGAGGCCTCTTGAATTGATTTGAGTTTTCTTAGGGCCTTTTCCTCTTTAGCTTTCAAGGAAGTCAAAGAAACCCTATTTGCTTCCACCTCTACTGCATTTGTTTGCATATCTTCAAGAGTTCTTGAAGTTCTCTCTCTTAGCATTATAGAAAAATCATCGTCAAAGGCTTTAGAAAACCTAGACTTAGCTGCTGCTACAAGGGTTTACAATTAGGGGGCATCTTATGATAAAGTTTATTGAACCTTTTGATAAAATCTGATATAGGTTCACCAAAGTTTCTTTTAAGTTCTTCAAACACAGTCAGAAAGTAAAGAGGATCTTTCTTTACATCCCATTGATTTTTAAATATGTTTGTAATCTATTCCCAATTTCTAATGGAATTTATAGGTAGCTACATAAACGAGATTCTTACATTTCCTTCAAGTGACTATAAAAACAATCTCATGTAAACATTTTCTTGTTCGATATTCATGTTGTCTGCAAATTCTAGAAAAGCTTGAAGATGGTCTTCAGCTGAGGGTCCAGTTTCTCCTTTATACCTATGAAGGTATTTCAAGTACCTAGTTGGGAATGCATCGAGGTTAGATAGTAAGAGTAAAGCTACATATATAGCCTATACAATAGGTTGGAATGCCATAGTAGAAGGTGGTGTATGGGGTGTTGGTGTGGATGAAGAAGAAGAAGATGAAGAAGATGAAGAAGAAGTAGAAGAAGGTGATTGAGGGGGTGTGTGATTATGTGCAGGTGAAGAAGGAGGGGATCTCCTAAATAACTTTAAAGGAATCTTAAGAACTAAAATTTGGACCTGTGAATGAATTCCCTCTTTTGTTTCAAAGAGTGGATTTGAATATACAGAGAGGGTCTCTTTAGGTTGTCCAAAAATAAAAGCTTCAGGTCGTTCAAAAGTGGAAGGAAATGAATAAGTGGTAGGGGATATGAAATCTATGGGTTTGTATTAAGGTAAATGAACACCCAAGTCAAACTTAGTTTTAGGTGATCTTGGTTGTAGTGGGGCTTGTTGATGTGTTTCAAAAGAATGAATGAGGAAATTTGAATCTAAATCAAATCCCCTATCTAATAGTTCAGAAACCCTAGAAGGTATTTGTGTCAAATTAAGATCAGATGGAATATTACTAAAAGGATCAAATGATGCTAACTCTTCAGACTGCAAGGTTGAAGAGGAAGAAGAAGATGGTTGATGTCTCCTTTTAGAACTGGCTTTTCTAAGAATTTTTTTAGGATCTGATAGAGGATTAACTAAGTAGATTCCGAATGAGATCTGGTGTGCTTAAAAGGTTCCAGTTTGGGCTAGTGGAGTCGCTAGGTGAAGGATTTTAACCTTTCTAGACCATTAATCACCTTAAAGGAATAGAATAAATATCGTTGCCCCAGGAAAACATAATGGAATTTGATTCTTTGACAACGGCACGAGATTGATGTTGTATCTCCGAGATGATAATGGTTAGCTATCATGCCAGAGCATCTAAGATAATTGTTTTGGGGGTTTTGTTTTAATTTGGAAGACCAATGAATGAAACAGACTTTAACACTGTAATGCCTAACCTTTTGAATAATATTAATACCCAAGCAGAGGGCTGCTATAAAATTTCACACAGTGAAATAGCTGGTTTAGTGGTGAGAAGAAACAAGAAATAATATGATTATCACAATTTTCAAACAGAAAATTAGATAATTACAAGTATGAAAACCTTTGACCGATGTTCAGAAGGTTCAAGAGAATATGCTTAAGATTACAACAAGATGTTGATGATTTATTGATTCAGAGGGAATTAATTAAACATATAGTCCATTAATCCATTCTCTTTATAGATTATCACTTCAGAAGCTTATAGAAATAGATTGAAACAAAATTATTCCTACTTGGTTATCTCTGTAAGACATAAGAATATGAAGAAAAAAATAATGATTAATATTGGAAAAACTTACAGGAAAGATAAACTTTGTAAAACAAAATTCAGAATCCTTTGCTTTGTATTAAGGTTCCAGAAAATTCAATTACATCAAGTGTTCAGAAATGCTTCATTAAGGATGCAACTTTTCTTCAAGGAAGCCACTCTTCTTCAAGGGTGAAACCTTTCTTCAAGAGTGCAACTCTTTTTAAATGGTAAATCCATAATAAATCGTGAAGAGTTTATACAACAATAGAACTAAGAAAATATCCTAAACTATTCTTAAAAAAATAGATTATTATGAAATCAAAATAAAGACTGCTAGTTGATCTGGCACTATTTTGATGCTGTGCTGTTAGTGACTCACTAAAAAAAATGAAAATTGTTGGAGTTGGCTGACTATTCCTCCAAAAGCTGAATGCTGTTTGATTTTCATGCTAGATGTCATATGTTATGAAACCAACTCACAAAAAGAATAGAAAAGATAGATCAATGCCTTAGAATTCAACCTCTTCGAGGGGGCAACCTCCTTTGCATTAACACAAATGAACAATTCTTGGATATACAAATGACAAAACCTCTTTCTATATATAAGAGTTTAAGGGGTCACAATATAACAAGACAACCTAAAATAAATAATATAAAAACACAAAAATAACAATAGTGGGATTCTATGGGGCACAATAATAACAATAAGGATACAAATGACAATAGTAATGGGGGAATCACTAGTATTATAGGGACCTAACATGCCCCTCTCCTTCAAAAAAGTGTTGTCCTCAACCCTTGAGTAGTTATGGATGCTTCTGTATAAAATTATCATCCTCCATGTGGAATCTTCAACGGGTAAGTTCTTCCACTTGATGAGATACTCTGAAATTGACCGATTTCGTAGCTATCAAGTTTTTGTTTCTTTGACTGCTTCAAGTTCCAATATGATTTTTCCTTCCTCATAAAGTTTTGGAAATATTGTTTGAACTTTTATCTTGTCACCTATAACCTTCTTTAAGCATGAAACATGGAAAACTGGGTGCACTCAGGAAACTGCAGGAAGCTCCAATTTGTATGCCATAGTACCTATCTTTTGCAACACCTTCTACGGACCATAATACTTTGGTGATAATTTATTATCCTTATTAGCTTGATTGAGGGACATTTGTTTATATGGTTGTAGCCATAGGAATACCCAATCACCTACATCAAAACTTCTTTCACTGCGATGTTGATCTGCCTACTGTTTCATTCTATTTTGTGCCAAGGTGAGGTTATCCTTTAAGAGTTGGAGAACTTGTTGTTGATGCTCGATGTGATCTTCCAATGCTTGATCCTTAGAATTTTCTCTTAAATATGATGTGATGGATGGTGGATGATATCCATAAAGTGCCATAAATGGGGTCATTTTTGTTGCAGTATGGAAG
>APFE031735176.1:80688-99110 GCA_000404065.3 Pinus taeda | reverse complement strand
ATTTGTTTACGAGAGAAAAGCCATCGATACCATACAAACTGATTTGGTTCCAAATATAAAGTTGCAATGCGTACCTTTTGTGTGTTTTGCACATTATGGAGATTGAAAAATTGCTCCATCTGTGGTATCCATGTTCCGGGATCCTTGCCATAAAACTTCCTCATATCGATCTTTGGAACATGGGGGTTCTTTGATCCAATGTTAGAGTTTATGAAATCATGATTAACATTTATTTTGTTCTCATCATGAGTTTCCTTTACTACCCTTATGCTATTAGTAAGAATTTCTTTTAGAAACTTTGTCAAATATATCTTCAAATCTATCTGCAAATCTTCCATGCTTGTCTTCAAATCTGTCTTCAAATCATCCATCTTAGCTTCCATGCCATTCATCTTAGCTTCCACACCATCGATCTTAGCTTCCATGTCATTCATCTTAGATTCTACGCCTTTATTTAAACTATCCATCATAGCTTCCACGCCTTTCTTTAAACCATCCAACTTAGCTTCCACGCCATACATCTTAGCTTCTACGTCTTTCTTTAAACCATCCATCTTAGATTCTGTTACTTTTTGTGTGAGTGACATTTGTTGCACTTGGTCTTGTAATTTTGATATATCATGTTGTCATTTCTTCTCTTCTTCATGAGTCATGCTAGAGCTTTCAGGTTTCTTACTAGGTGTTTCCATTTTCTTTCTTTGGGGCATCAATTACTGATAATAATGCTTCACTATGCCCTTTGAATTCCTTCAAACTAATTTTTCAAACCAAGCTTATGCAAAGATTTAAGAAAAACCACACACCTTTTTTTTTCACTTTGTAGGAGCTTGATATTGAATTTGATGTATTTCTGTAATTTTGGATCTCCAAGGTCTGAAATTTCTTCCTGTGGTAACCCTCTGAGTAATATTTCTAACTCCGCAAGTCTGATCAAGATTGGATTCTCCAATGAAGAGTTATGCCAAATCTCCCACGATGACCTAAGTATAGACTTGTTCAGTAGAGAAAACTTGTACGACATGCCACGGGCCACTGTTTCAACCTTAGGTATGAAAATGGTACCCAAACTACAGTCCGTCCTCTTTCTACAACTTCTTACGAAAATTCAATCTGATGCTCAGAGAGAAAGTTATGATGATTTTCCCAAGGTGACCTATTTGGAATGTAATTTGGGGGTCTACAAAAACCCTAAATTCCTCATATTATATCTCTGAAAATATAGCGATACAGGATCGAAAATTTGGAGCTGAGGTTCAGAACGATTTCTTATCAAATAGGTTTTTTTTTTAGCTTCTGAAATTTCATAGAGAAAGCATTATTGTGAACATTACACGACGACCTGTTTTAGATGAAATTCTAGAGCTTGCAAAAATCCTAACTTCCTCAGATCATATCTCCGAAAATATAGTGAGACAAGATATGAAATTCAGACCCGAGGTTCAAAAAGATTTCATCTCAAACGGGTTTTTTTTTTCGCTTTTGAAATGTTGTAGAGAAAAAGTTATAGTGAAAATTCCACGATGACCTGTTCAGAGTAGAGAAACCCTAGAATCCAAAGCTCTGATACCAAATGTTATGAAACCAGCTCACAAAAGATAGAAAATATAGATCAATGCCTTAGAATTCAGCCTCTTCGAGGGGGAAACCTCCTTTACATTACACAAAAGAACAATTATTAGATGATACAAATGACAAAACCTCCTTTCTATATATAGGAGTCTAAGGGGTCACAATATAACAAGCCGACCTAAAAATAATAATATAAAGGAACAAAAATAACAATAGTGGGATTTTATGGGGCACAATAATAACAATAAGGGATACAATGACAATAGTAATGGGGGAATCACTAGTATTATAGGGACCTAACATCATATTTACTTATGACCTTTCATCTGATACACTTTCATTTGTTTGTCTTTGACTTGTATTTATTTATCTGCCTCCTTTGTTTAGTCATTTACTGTGTAAATTGTCTGTTTTAACATTTACTCTGTAAATGTTTCCTTCTGATCTATCTTTGGTTTAAACCTGATTTCTGTTTGTACAGGAAAATCATTTGAATTCATTTCTCGAGAATCTGGAACAAGAAGGTTTTTAAATCAGTATCAAACTATTTATCCGAACTTTTGGCCTTCTACTAATCACCTGCAAAATACAACAATTGTTAAGAAAAACACATGCTAACGGGGAGGGCCGCAATAGCTTCAAGGAACAGGATTGTGTATGGACGGAATCCTGGCAATGTTTAGAAGGTAATCATGTTAGAAAATTATATATTACAGAGTAATGGAACACATAAAATATTGCAAAAATATAAACATAGAAAATGCACAAAACAAGAGAGACATAGATATACGTGGTTCACCTAGTTTGGGCTACATCCACGGAGAAACAACCAGTCCTTCCTTTTATATTATCCAGCAAACTGAAGAGATACAACCTACAACAGATCCACTGTAACACCCTCTTCGCTCTCAATCTCCTCTCTCTTCCTCACTTAGAATACAAAGATGCATAGACGCAATACAATTCCCTCATATATAGTGATGGGTTGCCTTCTATGGCAAAAAACCCTAAACTAAACATAACTTCTACCATGTGATCATTCGCCTATTGAACAACCCAGATTGATTAGAAATTACTATAATTTTACAAGGCAATTTTACATCTATTTTTAGCTTCGAGGGCATTACCCCTAAACCCTCGCCGAGCGACCGCTGGCCCCCAGACCCCCAGCTGGGGGGGATCGGCCCCCCCCACACCCCCCCACGTGGAGGGGTGTACAATCTTCTTGGGGTATACATCCAGCTGAGATCTTTGAATATAGAAGATAATTAGGCTCCACGCCCAACAAATTAGAGACCCAATTTGGTTGCAGAGGCTCAGGGTGGTGCAGGCAGGGTTAAACATGTTTCACTGAAAAATGAGCGAAAAGAGTGAAAACGAGGGTTTTCGCGTTTAAACAGTTGACTGTTAACTTTGGCATGGAAATTCATAATAGTGAACAGTGAGTGGTTTTGGCCTACGCGGGGAGGTGGTTTCATTTCTCATCGCGCCGCTTTTGGTCGTGGGGTGGTTTTACTCCAAGGGCACGCGAGTTAACATAGAGCTACCATGTAACCACAAGGGGCTTGAGCAAAACCATGAATCTTGCGTGCTCTCGGGTGGGTAAAGGTCGGCGATCGGGAGCGCGTGATATGGATGCACGCCGTTAGATCTGAGGGTGAAAGATCTAATGACTATCGCATGGTGAAGTTGCATGGAGGTGAATTAGGTGGAGATTAGCGGGGCCTAGGGAATAATCACAAGTGATTTGTAATTAATTTATTGAATAAAGCGGTGATTAAACATATCACGATGGGTTTAGGAGTGGGACCAGAGTTAACCGTGGTGGGGTTTACTTAACCCTACCAAGGGTGGTGGGTTAAATGGGTTTAGTCGGGAAAAAGTGAATTTGCAGAGTTTTGTTAAGTAATGTGGGGTTTAATAAAAATTTTAGGATAAAGGGTTTTATAGGTTAAAAGGGTTTTTGCTGGGAAAACACGAAGGCAAAGTTAAAGTTAAATAAAGCGGAGGGGGTGGATAAAAACTTAGGACAAGGGGGTTTTATGGGATTTTAGGGAATTTACAAGGGGAAAGTGATTTTTTGAAAGGGAAATGGGTTTCACACCGGGAAAAAGGGGTTTTTGGGTAGGAAATGACTTTTATAGGGTAATTTTCTAGGAAAATGTGTGAAAACAAAGGGCAAAGGTGAAAATGAAGGAAAAATGGTATTTTAACAAGAAATGATGGGATAATGGGGAAACTACTAAGTATGTAGTGGGGGATGAAATGAAATGAGGGGAAGTTAATCAAATCAAGTTTTGAACATCTTTTCACTTTCATAACTGCTCCTGCACACTGAAGCATTGGATCAAACATGATAAATGTGCTTATGCTTCAATCAACTTTGTACTTCTGCAACTTTTCCTCTACCTACCCTTTACTTATCGTAACATTTTTTCTTCACTTAATTGAGTGCATTTAGGCTAGCAGACCCTTTTCTTTCCTTTTTCTTTTGAAAATCAAACTATCTAATTCTAATCTTATAACATCCAAGGGCTTAGATTAAACTGATGAGCTCCTTATTATTCTCCACCTAATCACTGATCTGCCAAGATTAAATAGTTTGGCTAGATCTTTATTCTCTAACTATAAACATGAAATTTAAAGCATGAATAAACTATTTGACTATCATGGGTTGTGGCATTTATAACAAGCTGCACACAACCATTATTTTGCATAATAAAATAAAAAGTAGTGGCACTTGGACTTGCACACTTTCATGGTCTATTTTTTGCTTTTTGCTTTTCTCTCTAACCTAACATTTTATTTTTGCCTTCATTTTTTAGGGCATCTATTCTAACATTTTCTTTGATATGGACATATTTATCAAAATATTTCCTAACATTTTTATTCAGTATTCTTTTTGTCCATATCCTAGATTAACAATTTTTGAAAAATATTTTCATTTTTTGGACTAATTTATTGTAACTTATCAAAACCAAAAAAATGCTACAACAAATCACATAATGAAAGAAATAAACATGAATGAGGTAAAAACAGGTCCATATATTTTTTTGATTTTTTGAGTTATATATATATATATTTTTGGATTTTTGGCATAAATAAGGAATGAAAATTACTTGCATCACACACCAAACCAAAAAAGAGATAAATAATCAAACTCCTATGTACAATATGTACAAGCGCAACACAATTTGGTAGGTCACACGAAAGGATGCCCATAGTCAGGCACATGCCAAGGGTCTCTATACACAAACTTATGGATGGTGAGGGGACCATATGGATTTACAATGTGGGGCCATGCCAAAGGAAGTCAAACAACCCAATATGGAAAGGGTGACCATGCTAGGGACATTCTAACATAGTTGTGCTCTCGAAATTAACCTGAGGACATAAGGGAGGATGAAGAAAAAAATTAGGTACAAGACACTCATTAACAAGTGGTAATGAACTGTGCAATTTGTTGGAAAGTTTGGTAGTAGAAGCCCAAAACTTGACTCGTTCTATGGGTGGAACTTCCAAGGAGGGTTGAGGAAATGCCCTCTGGGTTATTTCAAGATTTTTTTTGCTAATATATACCTTTTCCAAATAAGGGAGACTAGAGGAATTAAGAGGCATAATCTCGTTAGGATTTTCAATGAGTAGATCTATAATCTCCAAGTTTACTGGCTAGGGAGGTTTTTTATTGAGGTAGTCATGTGGAACATGTAGAGGGATGACTCGTGTGGGAAAATTATCTTGGTCATATTCCATATTAGGATGGAGTTTCTAACCAACGTCAGGAGGTACTAGCAGGACTATCGGAGAGGAAATCGCTCCCACAACAGGTGGCGAAGGAAGCTCACTAGCTTGATCAATTTCCATAAGATCGGGTGACACCACCTAAGGATTAGGAGGTCTATAGGGTCCACAAGTGTTGAAACAGATCATATGCATAAGTTATTTAGAGGATGATGATGGAATGTTAGGCGTGGAATTGAGGAAATACCCCAATAAGAGATGAGCTTTTAAACAAGCCCAAACTAACACTTTGATACTGACCAGGGTTACCTTCCACAAGTGGGATTGAGTTCCCCGTAGTGGTGAGTTGGGCTGATGGAACGAAATAATAAAGTTGGTTGATGGTAAAACTATTTCCTTCATGAGGAAAGAAAAGGAAACAAAATAGATATGAGATGATTGTGGTCATGGCATAAAAAAAACTACAAACAAGGATCAGGTTATAATGTAAAGGAGCATCAATGAATTATACATCGACATATATGGTTTTACCGCCAAGATCAATGGAAATATTTGGAAGAACCCCCTTAGGTACAAAATTATGTCTATAAAATGCTTGAAGAGTGGTATTAGACTTAGTGACTATCGAAGAGCCAAGAGCCTTCGAACATGATGCTGACATGATATAAGTGGAGATCCTTCATCCACCAAAGTGAGATGAATATTCTTGTGAAAAACACGCATGGTAATATGGAATACGATCTAGTGGGAAAGTCAAATGAAAATCTTGGCAACATTAAATGTGATGAGGTTTGAGTCAGAGGGGTCTACTCCATCGATCACAAACAAGAAGGCCTCACACTGCTAAGGACAACTTTTCAAAACCTCTAGGGCAGACATGGTAGAGGGAGCCTGAGCAAGTTCCTCAACAATATTATAGTGATGAGCAGCCTGGGAAGATATCTTATGTTGTCTTACGAACAACACCCTTAGGGGGGTGATAAAATAAGTTCCATAGGATTATCTAACATGAGACGTCTAGTGGAAGGAGGTGGAGTGGGTGAGTCCTTAGGAGAAGAAATTGATTGAGGAACATCATAGGATTTAGCTCATGTAGTCACGTTGATATTTTCTTTGCACATAAAGATAGGCAAATTGTTTGTAGGATTGAGAAACAACCCCTCATTACCCCCTTATGGAGGTGGAGGATGTTGTGAAACCATTTTTTGTTGAGGTTGCGCAAGAAATGGATGAGTTAAAACAATAGGTTGTTAGGTAGCAGGTGGCAGTGCAAGAAGCCTATGAATTTCCTCCATTCAAGGTAACTCGTGAGTTAAGTGTTCTCCTTGACATATCTTACAAGGGAAATTAATTTTACAATGATTTTCAGTCATGCCCCCTCCCTTATTTTGTGGCTTTGGTTGAGATTCCTGAGAAGTTTGCTTTTTTTGTTTATTTTTCTTGTTCGTTTTACCGCCAATTTTCTAGTTGTTTTTAGGTGCTGTGGACTTCAATGTAAGAACATCAGTGGATTGCTCATAAAGAGGTTCTTTTGTAGATCCATATGCACATGCTGGGGCTTGCAATGTAACAATCAATTGCCTAAGATGTGAAGCAAGTTGGCTCACATAATCATAAATAGACCCAATCACATCGTCAACGTGTGGGCTTGGAGTAGGTTTGGGTGGGTTGATGGAAGGCCTAGGAGCATTGAGAAGTACTTCATAAAGTGTACCCAACTGTGAATAAATCAAATCTAGTTGTTGGGCATCTGAGATATATTTCTCCTCAGTGACAATCTAAACATGGACACATGTTTGGAAATTTGAGGCCCTAAGGATCGAATGAACCATTTGTGCAATATCTCATCAGGAAGCTTGGTTCTAACTAACATCTTGTGATGATGCCAATCGTGAATATGATTGGAAAACATGGTGGAATCATCCTATTTGAATTTGGAGAAGAGGTCGGAGTTGATATCATACCTTGTAGGTAACTCAAAGTGTGTCAAAAAGGTTTGAGCTAAGGATGAAAAATCACTGTAGGATGTTGTGTCCAATTTGATGTACCATTTGGAAACACCCTTAGTTAAAGTACGTTGGAACAAGAATGCCTTAATCGAATATTCCACTAAATAGATGGATGAACACCATTGGTGATATGTGGTGTTATGAGTGGATGGAGTCTCCCTAGGCTTTCCTTCAAATTTGTGGATATCAAAGGGAAATTTCGCGAGCATAGGTGGCCACTAGGGATCATGTCTAATGGGGTCGTTGGTCAACTTGGCCAAATCCAGTAAATCAAGAGAAGATAAAAATGGATTATAAAATTGAATAAATGGTTCATAAGAAGAATAATTACCCAGCCAACCTTGAGGTCCCCCCATATAAGGATTATGATGTAACGATTGTTGGCTCTTCTAAGGGTTCACCCCGACATATAAATGACGCGGGCCAGGATTACTGGTGAAAGGATTTTTCCGCTTAGGGTAAGTTCCCCCAGAGAGAAATGGACCCCTGAGAGTATGACTGTTGACAAGTTTGTACCTGATGGGAAAGGATGGATCGACCTGAGCAACATCACTGAAATAAGGAGGGTGACACATAGAAGTGACAGTGCTATCAGCAGGGTTGCCCCTAAGTAAACTAGCTACTGCAAGAAAAGTGCTCGAAGTTGGCGTACCTCCAAATAATGAACTGTACTAGGCTTGTGACATATTTGAAGTAATGTTTCACCTAGGATGTTTAGGAGAAATTGATGACCACCTCCACACATTTATGGAAGTTCCTAATCCTAACCGAGGAGCAAGAATTGTAAGTTGAGAAAATCTAGGAGAAAAGGCTCCTGAGCCCATCGACTAACTAGGATTAATGATAATGGTTAACGTAGATGACGAAGTAGGCATGGAGTCATAAGGGAAATTTATGGGATCCATATATGATACTGGTGGAATTCACCAATAATATATGATAGGTGTTTACGAAGGATTAGGTGTAGCCACACTAAGTGGTGGTAATGATGACATGGCAGCTGAAATTGCTGATGCAAAAGGTAAAGATGACCCAGATTCTTCCATAAGATAAAATATTGACAAGGGAATGTGAGTATAGGTAGGTGTGGAACCATCAGGGTTTAGCTGCAATAACTCAGGTCCTAGAGGATTGGTTAAAGGTGGATTAGTAGGAGAAGTTGATTCATCTACCAATGTTTCAATGGAAATCAAATCGCTACTAGAAGGAACATGTATAAACTCCACAAGTATGGGTTGGTCAAGGTCTTAAGCACCAATAAGTAATATCTGTGCAGGAGTAGAAATTCCACCTCGTTCAAGAGGAAAATCGTGAATACGACGCGACTGGTGGTGACTATATTTAGCCAGGGTGAAAAATTATTAGTTAACACAATTATGTTAGTGCAAACACCCTAAGGCCAAGACTACTAACGAAAACCAAACAACACACATTAGAAAAGGCCTAGAAGGTAAACACACATGTAAACTAATCCTATTTTATGTTTCATATGGAATTATAAGAGACTTATTACTTGCGGGGTCTCAATTCCGTAAGAAAAGTTGTATAGAGAAAGGTAAGGAAGAGGCATGGTTTCCTCCCACAACCACAACCTATAGGGTAGTTTTCCTAGGTATGGCCACTATGGTACATCCATTCCATGGGGGTGCACGAATATTGAGCTTCATGGTTATCATCCATAACACAATATTCCTTACCACGAGGTGGGTGGCCCTGAGGAGAACTGCTCGCATTGTAACCTAGCCATCCTGGGAGAAACACTGCTTCAAATATGTCACAAGCCTGGTACAATTCATTGTTTGGAGTGAGACCAACTTCCAACAATTTTCCTGGAGTGGTTGGTTTATCTAGGGGAAACCGTACTACTAGTACTGTCACTTCTATGAGTAAAACTCCTTATGTCAGTGCTACTACTCAGACGGTCCATCCTTTCCCATTAGGTACAACATCTTCAACAGTCATACTCTCAGGCCCATGGAAAAAGTAAAAGAAAAGGTGAAAGGGGATGCATTTTAGCCAACAATTGAGGTAAGTTGATCTTGGGTCTCTCTTAATATAATGGAGTGTAAAATAGAGTTATAACAAGATACATATCTATATTTAAAGCTATTTGTTGGGAGCCACCTCTACAGTTGTTCCAAGTATAAGTGTTATTGATGATGCTGAGGTAAACCAAATGAGAAGAAGCCGCAACATCTTGGAAAAGGAACAGTTCTTCTTCTAGCTTTTTAACACCACCATTTTTTTCTTCTAAACATTTTATCAAATTAAAATCCCCCCCTAGGATCCAAGAAGTCATGGAGATGAGAATACTAAGTTGATTCATGGACTTAATAAAATTCAAATTGTCTCTAGGTAGTGAAGGGTTATAGATGTTTGAAAGAGAAAAAGTTTCTAATGATCTATGAGCTAAAATTGTATAATGATAATTCTAAAAGAAGTAAACATGTTAAGGATGGATACCTCTTGAGAGTTCCATATCATAGTGAGACCTTCAGATTGAACTCAGGAATAAAGAGCTACTAATTGGCATCCTTGACCCCATTTTCCTGTCAACTTGCATACAACTTCAGGGGAAGTTTTAGTTTTCTGAATCGCCAAGAAGGTTGGGTGTTCTATGAGCCACTTATTTTTAGAAGCCTTTGATTTCCCTTGCAATTGATTCCTCGAATATTCTAGGAGATTATCTTCAAGGGGGAGATTATTTAATGGAGGGATAAACCTTTGAGATCAACTTTATTCTACCTGATATGACAAGAATGTTGCCCATTTCTTCCATAATTTGTTCATTTCTCTTATGACCATATTTATTCTCATCCCTATGTTGTATTGTAGTCTCCTTCATAGGTTGGACATGAACCACTAAATGATTTGCACTAGTTTGTCCTATTGATGCTTCTTGGGTTTCCTGCCTTGATTTGAGAATGGATTTGATTAGTATTTTGAATTGATGCTCCAGGAGCAAGTTTGGGACTTTATCTTTCCATGATTTACTAATGCTTGGGAGTTTGATAGCATCCAAATCCATTTATCTAGTTCCCTCATTATGGTTTGAAAACTTAGAATCTTTTTCTGGGGGTTATAGGGAATTCAAATTTGGGATTGTGAGGAGGTAACATGAGGAACCTTAGACGATTCTTTGGGGTTGTTGGTATCAAGCATGTCTATATCAAAGGGGGAGGGGCTTTGAGGATGGGTTGGTATTTTAGATTTGCAATTAGTTTAAATATGTTGTTGGTAAAAGTGGGTTTTCCATAGTGTGCATGTAGGAGTGGAAGCTTGGGTCCATTGCAATGATTAATTGGTCTAATGAAGCCATTTTGATCTACAACTTGGCCTTGATCTAGAGTGGTATTAGGAACCAACATGTGGAAATTTATGTAGAAATATCCATATTTATGACATCTATGATAGTGGAACAAAATGCATTCATATTGCAATGCTCTCTTCCAGAGTTCGTCTTAACAATATATATCGATCGACTCAATAAGTGGTTTTGATATATCCATATATAAACATATGTGAGAATAATATATGTATCTTGCTTGTTTAGTGGCTTCCGAGACTTTGAAAAAAATGACCTAGATCATTTTCAATGCCTACTAATATTTCTTCATCCTAGAATTCTCTAGGCAAAGAGTACATATGGATCCAAACTGGGGTTGCCATAAAATCCTCTTTGTATGGAACAAATCTCTTCGTCAAAAACCTAATATGTAATCCTACAAAGTTGAAGAATTATGGGCCATTTTCAAAAACCATCATGCGATCTTCCACATTGGAAAAGATAATGGCGAAAAATCCTTTTACCCCAAGCCCAAATTTGACCTATCCCTTTGGATTCCACTTGTGTTGAATGCAATGGGTGAGGGAATTATTTCGAGGGATAAATGCATAGAAATTTTCCTATTAAAGCATGATATCTCATGTATTGAATGTATTACCTAATTCGATTGGAATGAACCTCAAACTTTGGATATGTGGCTACTTTTGGAAGGAAACTTCTTGGAGGTCTATGGCTAGTTGAAACCTGCCTTGAGGATCCTTGTTGTTGATCTGATCCTAGATTTTTTGCAACCTCATCAGGGTGAGGCTAGCTGATTGACTAGGGTGATGGTCATCTACAGTAACTTTTCTACAGGAGGGATACTTTCTCCCTCCTCAAACATTGACCGCGATGAAAGGAATTACAGAGATGACATGAGTGTCAGGGAAGACAATGACAAGGTAGGATAGGTTTTTTTTTTCAAGTTGAGCACTCTACAACCATTGTTTTAAGAATGCAGATTGTTATAATTTGGTTTTGAATTTTTAATATTTATTATTATTACTACTATTTAAAAAATGTTAAAACAATAAATATTTATAAAATTATTATACATTCAAAATTTCTCATAAAAGTCCTCGATGGGGGTGAGAAGCAAAGAGGATGGCATTCCCGAGGGAATGTGTGGGCGTTCATGTTAGGCACATGGCCTCGGGTGGGTGGGCTTGCCTCCTTGCCATCCCATAACTCCTTGAGTATGGGAGAGAGTAAATTCCGACAAGTGAGGTTTCATGTCGCCTTGGTTCTCGAGGGTAGTGGTGAGCGTCTGAACGTTATGGAGGGTGGCAGGGGTGTTTGTTGGGAATTTTGTGTATGCATGAGTATTGGTGTCTGTGGTGTGGGCATTGTGGGAAGAAGTGGGAGCTATAGAGGTTCCCCTATCTTGGGGAGGGGACGACACTGCCATCAGCATTTCCTCCCCTTCTTTCGTGTGTGTGTCATTGTTAATTGATGAATTTGGCTTTGTCACTATGAGTGTGCAAGGAAAGCAGGGTATGGTTGTCTCTTTGGGGTGGTATTCTGCAGTTTATATTTCATATTGCACGGTTTCAGTTTGGGTTAGGTGGGAAATAGTTTTTTCTGGAATGGGCGAGTAGTAGTGGTCCTCTTTGGTCCATTTACATGCTTTTGTGTTGTTGGGTGGAGCCATTGGAGTGACAATCTTGGGTTCTGGTTAGTGGGGCTCGTGGGTGGCCACTTCATAGGAGGTGCATATTTTTGGCTTGTGGTGGGTGGTTGTTTTGTGTCTTGTGTGTTCTCGGCATCGTGGGGTGTGGAGGTTTAACCAAGCCCAGTGGTGTCTCCTATGCGGGAAGTTCAGACGATATTGGGTGGGTGGACATTTCTTCATTACAGTGATGTCGGGAAGCTAACCATGTGCCTCGTTCCTTGTTTAGGGAATTCCTTTGCCCAGGTGCAACCCAATTCGGGCAATTTTGGTGTGGACACGTCTAGGTCTAGGTTTGAGATGGTGAGTGGCAGTGGTGGCCTGGTTTAGGGTGGTCGAAGTGGTGGTGGGTCAAGTCGCGCGACATCGGGGGGTAGAAGAGGTGGGTGGTCGGGGAACTTTGGGTGTGCAGAGCCTGTTGCTTAGGGTGGCAGGTGCGGGGGTTCGACATTGGTTCGGGGTGGCCATACTTCACCTATCCAACAACGAGGGGGCTCAACTCGTCCTGGTGTTTCTGGGCATTGTGTGCTAGCTCGACCTGGTGTTTCTGGGCATTGCGTGCCAGCTCGTCATGGTGGTCATGGTTAGTGAAAATTTTGTTGAGTTGAGCAATGTTGGGACTTGATTCATTCAATTCTAGAGTGTCTGGAGACTTCAGAATGGGTTTGACAGGAGGAGGATATGGAGTTGATAACAATGTTGAACAAAATGCATTACTTCTAGTGCCATGTCCGGGAGCATATAGTGGTGGTCTGGTGAGGCCATAATTTGTTATTGGAGAAGATTGAGAAGTTGGAGGCCTAGATGTCCCATTTCAAGGAGCATGTCCAATGGTTCTTTCATCCTTAGCCGCCTCCTGGAATTGCCCCAGGCAACCCACCCTCCATCATTTCTCATGACTAGCAAGGATATAGGTGTTTTATATGTTTTGTCTTTTTACTAGTGCCTATGGCCTCTTAAGTTGTGGACTATGTCTCTTTATGTTTTTTTTTTCACTGTCATATTAATTTATCGGTATTCAACAAACCTGGTCAGGTTGAGACTACCTATGTGTTTCTTCTGATGTACCTCTTTTTGGAACCATGAATAAAATATTGACTTACAAAAAAACAAAAAAAAAATCTTAGAAAAGAAAGTAATATATTTAATAAATATACATCTTCACTATAAGTATTAAAAAAGAAAATTGATAATACTAAGATGTATGACTTGATACCATAAAATAATATACAAAATTTATTACTTATTTTCAAATGATTTGCTACTATAAATAAAATGCAAAATTTATTCTCTATTTTAAAAATAACCATAAAGTATGGTTAGTTGCATTGTCAATTATTTGCACACATTTTAGATTTTTTGGTTTCTTAAATTAAAAAGAAATGATGGTTTTGTTTTGTTCCTCTTTTAATTTCAATAAATGATAGTTTAATTGTGAACTTCAAATTGTGATCAACAGGTTATAGGAACTTAACAAGATTTAATATAATTCAATACATTGAAATGACTACTGAGGCTACTTTCTATGATATTTTATATAACTCAAATTGAGTGAAAATTAAATATCTTTACAATGAAATAGAATTGATCATGAATTATTTTTGAGAATGAGTGTATGTATATATATATATATATAAAATATACAACTAATGAAAAATTCAACACATTGCAATAATTATTAAAAAATTACTTTCTATGATATTGTATATAACAAACTTATAATAAAAATTAAATACATTTACAACCAAGTAGAATTCACCATAAATTATCTTGAAACTATTATTAATCCTTTCTTTTCCAAGGACTATAACATTTGCCTCGTGGTCAAGTTGCGTCGAATGTGCATTATTTTGATGTGTCTTGCAATTTTAATCAAAGTTTTGGGAAAATGCTTAATATTCCTATTTTTGCATAAATTCATTTTTTTTGAATTTTTAGTAAATGTCATTTCTAATTTCCCATTGGTTGAGGAAGCTCTAATAGGAAATAATTTCCCTAGTGGAGGGCGTATTATTATCGTTTTTTCTCAATGATTGAGAATTCATTTTAAAATTAAAATAAAAGTAATTTTGTTACTGACTATTGCATTGGTGAGTGCTCTGACATTGGCACTGTTATGTTAGCATTCTACTCAGTGATGTGAGAATTGATGCAGTTGCAAGACACTGTTATGTTAGTGCTTTTCTCAATGATGTGAGAATTTCTTTGCATAGGCCCTAAAGGGGGTGAACAAATGTTGAATTAATTTTATTATGTTTCCTTACGTGGAGGATGAAGTATGTGAGGGTGAACTAGGGTTATTTTCATAGCGAGTGTTGTGAAATTGATCAACGATGCGGTAATTGGTACAATTTTGTTGTGCAAAACTTTTAATGTGCGGAGGACATAGTATGTTCGAGAGAACTAGGGTTTCTTTGCATAGACGGGGGTGCTCTGACACTGACGGGGGTGTAGAGGGATCTAGTATCATTATTTTAACAATGATCTTAATTGTTGGTTTATAAAAGCTACTCTTATTATGCAATATTAAATAAACCATGTTTTCAAGCCATGTGACATGCGGTTGTGGGACACTGTTGTGTTAGTACTCTACTCAATGATGCCTCGGGGGGTGGGGGGGGGGTTGAACAAATCTCTAATTAATATTATTAAGGAGTATGTGCGGGAGAAGTGGGGCACTTTTGCATAGATGGGGTGATAAATAAACTTTGTTTTCAATCTGTGTGAAGAATAAGTGCTGTGTGGTAAAACAAAGTGAGTCAATTGAATCTTTGCATTGAAAGGATCTGGTACGTGTTAGTCCTTGGTGTTAGTTTAGTTCTCGGTTCCCCAAATGTGCGAAAAGTTTTGTGCAAGATTTTTTAAAATAATAAATATACAAATCTATTTTTTAATTATTAATTAGGAATGTATTTCACAACTATGGAAGGTGATTGTGCGGAGCTGACTATTCAGAGGAAACGTGTGCGAAGAACAAATGTATGTCCGCATAACTCATTAATTAATATCAATTTCAAATGTCAATGAATGACCGAAGGGAATTACCGAGTTCGGAATTAGTTGTGTAGAGGTGGTTATGCTTGTGTCAAGGTTATGCGAAGAACAAATGCATGTGCGGAATTTGTACATAATGAGGGAAGCATAGAGGGATATTTTAATTGTAATGTGTTTTGATATTAGTATATCGTGCACAAGAGGAGTGCTTATTTTATTATTAATATATTCTGCAGAGTGCAAAGATTCATACAATGAAAGCTTGAGAGAGTTTTGCACATAATGGACAGTGTTGCTCGGAGGAAACATGTGCAAAGAAAAAATGCATGTGTGCAGAGATTTGACTGTGAAAAAATTTCTTTAATTATTATTTAAGAACATATTTTTGCAACAAATGCTTCCTCCCCTTGATATCTTAGGCTGACACCTATTAATATCAGCTTCAGATGTCATTGAATGATGAAAGGCATTGTTGAGTCCATAAGTAGTTGTGTGGAGGAAGGTATGCGAAGGTGGTTGTGCATGTGTAGTGGCTATGTGGAAAAAAATGCATATGCAAAATGAGGGATGTGTAGTATTTGAGCATAATGAGGTAAGTGTGGAGGGAACTTTCAATTGTATGTGTTTTCAACTCTTTTGGAGTTAATGCATGTGTAATTTGATATTAGTATATTGGGCGCAAGAGAAATGCTTATTTAGATTTACAGTAAATATGCATTTGCGTTATTTTGAAGGTATACATTAGTATTAACATTTTAATGCTTTGAAAATCATGTTTGTAATAGATTGTGCGAAGTGCGGAGGTTCGTACAATGAAAGCTTGAGAACTTTTTATGCACAATAGGTTTTATCTGCAGTCCCGCACATATGCATTTGTGTTATGTTGAAAGTATATGAAAATCATGTTTCTATAATTGATGTTTTAGTTTTTATGTGGTTTTCTAAATGCATGGGTATATGTGTAGTCATTGAATTGAATCCTGAGAGGATACGTATTTACCTGCAGGTTATTTTTTATTAATTAGGAGACATACATCATGAGAATAAAAAATATGGATAGTGGCTTTATCTTTGTATCATGTTTCAGACACAAAATAGTGGTAGGTGGTGATTTTTGTGTAAACGAGTCTAAAAACATTTGAAATAACTAGCACACTGAGGGAAAAACACTATTTGTAGTTATGGAAAAACAACTCATTTAGTTTTGATTATTATATTTGTGAATTAATAATAATAATAATAATAAACACTAATTATGGGACAAACTTTGGAATGATAGAGAGATTTGGATGTTAGCTTTATCTCCGATGCAGAGATTTAATGACATAAAAGTGGTTACTTATAGGGAAATGAGTCAACAAGCATTTTGAAATCGTCGGCGGAAGAAGGAAAGAAGCTATTTGTTGATATCGATAAGAGTCCTTTCTACTCATTTACGTATTTTGAGTAGCTAATCATCTAGCATTTTCTATTTGAAAATTGTATTTAAGAGCTTGGAGTATTGTCTAATATTTTGTTGGCTTACATAAATTTTTACCTTCAAAGTCGAGATTGCATCTTCAATGGTGTCTCAATGGAATTTCTATTAAATTGTGGATGATAACAATAGTGTAGAAATATATAAGCTCTACAATACTGCAAGCTTTAAATTGATTCACCTTTGTTGGTTTCCTATTCACATTTGGCAGTTTCTTAGCTGATTATCATGATTACAATTAGTTCGAGCTTATTTTGTATGGTAAATTTCTATTTCTTATGACACATATAACTTTGATATTAAATTAGTGGATTGTGATTATGTAAAACCCTCCACCCACATTTATCCAAGTTAAGTGGTCCACTGAGGTAAACATGTGATGAGAGGCTACTATAATCTAATTCAACTCCCCATGTATAGTTAAGGAAGTGGAACCAACACAACACAACCAATCTGACCTTTTGCACATGTCACAGAACCTACAAGATCCAACCAACCCTTCCAGGTGATCAACCCCTAAGAAAACTTGACACTTCACTTCCCTAGAGCCTTAGTCACTCCCATGACATGGTTATGCATGCGACTGGGGCTCTCTAGTCGCTCTCACAATAAGGGCATGCAAGGGAATGGGGTATTTTTTAGCTAGTTCAGAGCCAACGACCCTAGATTTTGTGCCACTTTTTCGAGGCCATGTCTGAGGCCATTACCCAAAAATTCATGAAATTTTTAGAAATTAAAAGTACCATAACATTGAAACAATGATAGAAGTAAAAATACTTAAACAAAGACTTGACTGGACCCCTACGAGCACTGATATATGTTTTGTCAAACATTTCACAAATATCCATTCTACAAGTCATAATAACAGATCTAAGCATAAGGGTCTCATACTTATCTAAGAATCACTAATAAGCATTGACGCCTTATCATATTAGTTGCATTATCATCTATTAGGTCAGATATTGATCCGAATTGAAAGTGGCATCTACCCATGGTATTTATCCACCCATGGAATCTACTCATGGTATTCATCCACCCATGCTATTTGTCCACCCATGGTATTCACCCACACATGGTATTTTAAGTGGCATCCACCCATATCATTGTAGGTTTTAACCCCGTACAAAAATTACCTACATACGAATTCTAAAAATAGAAAATAAACAATGGCAAGAGAATAAAACATAAAACATATACACACAGAGATTTTCCCTTGGATCCAATAATTGGGACTACTAGAATGATTTTTCATTATATTCCTTTCAATGTTACAATACATATATATACATGTTGAAGCATCCATAAACCCTAATCCATTAACCCTGGATTAGAACATAACCATAATTCTCTTGATCGGATCTACAAAATACCATGGACTAAAAACCATCATGCCCAAAACCATGTGTGAAATCCATGCACAAAACCATAGGTAGGTCCGCCCCCCTCCTTACCCCTTGACAAGTGAGGCAATCACCCCCCCTGTGCACCCCCGGTAGCACTCGATGCAATATATAGGGGGGTCTACCACCCCCCTGTGACCCCCTGGCACCACGCCGCATATGGGGTAGTTTTGGAAAGAATATAACACAACCCAACATTCTCCCACTTGTTGTTTTCTTTCCACAAGGGGCCACGAGA
>APFE031735176.1:55752-78346 GCA_000404065.3 Pinus taeda | reverse complement strand
AAGCAGATGGACTATATCTTTCTGGCTACCTTCTTTCTCGAGTTGATCTTCTCATAGCCGGAGTTTGTGGCTCTTCATCTTCTGGTTCCTCTTCTGCTATAGAGTTTTATACTTCCTCCTTTAGCTCAAACTCTATCTTCTCAGGTTCCTTTGGTAGGAATTCATTTTTAATAACATCTTTCATCTCTCTAAACACCACATCTCAGTTTTATACAACCTTCCTTGTTTCTAGGTTCCAAAGCTTATAACCTTTTAAACCATCCTTATACCCAATAAAGATTCACTTTTCAGATTTACTATCCAACTTGGTTATTTTCTCCTTTGGAAAATGTACATATGCATCACATCTATATAACCTCAGATGTGAAAGAGAAGGTTTCTTACTACCATACCTCTTGTGGAGTCTTATCCTCTAACGCTGATGAAGGTGATCTGTTGACCAGGTAACATGCAGTCTCCACCGCCTCTGCCCAGAATTCCTGTCCTAACCCGACACCACTGTGAATGCTTCTTGCCCTTTCCATCAATGTCTTGTTCATTCTTTCTACAACCCCATTTTTCTTAGGTGTGTATGGAGTAGTTTTCTGCTGTGCTATACCACACTTCATACAAAACTCTTCAAATTCCTTCTTGCAAAACTATCAACCGTTATCTGTCCTCAACACCTTTATCTTCTTCTCTGTCTGGTTTCCACCAGAGCCTTAAATTATTTAAACTTGTGAAAGACTTCAGATTTCTTCTTGAGGAAATATATCCATGTATTCCTTGAAAAGTCATCTATAAATGATACATAGTACCCAGACTTTCACAGTGATGGAACTGACATAGGTCCAAACACATCACTGTGCACAAGATCTAATATATGTTTCACCCACTTACCACCAGAGGGGAAACTCACTCGATTTTTCTTCTCATCTGCACAATTTTCACAAAAATCAAAATCTAGAGAGAAATTAGACATGCCTTCTATCATACCTTTACCATGAAGTATTCGAAGGCCTTTCTCTCCAGTATGTCCAAGCCTTTGATGCCATAGCATGGTCTTTTCTCTAGAGATCACTAGATTTTCTTCTCCACTTTAAGGAACCACATAACTATTGCACCCATCAATAAAAGCTCTAGCTTGATCCGGATCAGTGGTATCATATTCAGGTTATGACTCCATGGGAATGAGGGTTTGAAGCATATTTCAGTAAACTTCATGCAAGTGCTACAACCTCCATAGAGAATTTTAGAAGGTGAAAAATATATCATTTGAAATTATTTTCTGTTAGCTCAAATGTGTTTTTTGCAGAATTTTATTTCATTTCTCGGTTTGAGAGATATGAACAATTGAAGTTACACATTTATGGAACGTTGCACAATCGCACATACCATGAGTTTCTGGAATCATTTTTTCACTCCAAAATTCATGAAAGTTAAAGTGTCTTATATCACTAGAAATATCTCTTTAATACCTCAAATGTATCTTTGAAAGAATTTGATTTCATCACCTATAGATGAAGTTATCAAAACAATTGTAGCAATAGGTCTATAATGTGAAAGAAGCCTTTACAACATCTCATTGGATAGGAGAATATACAACGCCCATGGCTACTTTTGTTACAATTCTACAACACATTTATAATTCAGGTACATCTTTGGTGTGGCCTGGTTTTGTATCCCGCCCAGAATCCATGAGCTTTTATATATGGAGCAACCTTCATAGTGGGTTCCCTTTGGAGACGTGCCCTCCCAACCCACTTTAGTAGGCACCTAATTCACATTCATCAGTTTCAGCATAACATCATCCGTCTTGGGTTCTTTGGAGACATTTCCTCCCACCCCAGGCTATGTAGGCACCTACTACTTCATCAACAGTCAACATCATGGTTATCAGTCAATTGCACAAAATCCTTGTCATCAAAGTCCATTTGCTAGGCTGCACATTGTTAGTATCATAGTTGGTCACAAACATTACATGGTATCTATATCCTCAAAGCTTTGATTGTCATGGTTAAGGGTCATCCACGAACCCTAACTTCATCGAATTCCATTTTCTAGGTCACACACTGTTAGTATCACAATTGGTCACAATCATTATTGGGTATCTCTATCCTTAGATCTTCGTTCATCATGGTTATGGGTTAACCACACAAAAATATTAATGGATCTTCATATTCAACAAAGGATTCTCAGCAGGGAACTTCACGTAATGGGGACCATTGCTTCTTAAGGAGAGAGGAATGATTTGAATGGAAAGTGACATCTACCCATGGTATTCATTCACCCATGGTATTTATCCACCCATGGTATTCATTCACCCATGGTATTCATCCACCCATGGAATCTACCCATGGTATTGTTAGTGGCATCCACTCATGGTATTCATCCATCCATGGTATTTATCCACCCATGGAAACTACCCATGCTATTTTAAGTGGCATCCATCCATGGTATTCATCCACCCATGGTATTTATCCACCCATGGTATTCATTCACCCGTGGTATTTCCCACCCATGGAATTTATCCATTGTATTGTAACTAAAAAAAGACTATAAGTAACAAGTCACATTTTGTAAAAGAACAAATTGTCCACCACAATGTAGCTTTTACAATTATTCTTTGTTTTAATAAAAACATTTCTTTGTGGTTTTTCTACTATGCGTTCTCATATTTTTTTATCATTTCAATTTTTCAGATCTTGGGGGCCTGCTCCCAAGGTCTCGATCATATATTCATTGTTCATTCATTTACAAATCAAAACATGATGAGAGCCATACATCGTCGCTGTCATAAAACATACTCATAACCAACATATAAACAACAAAAATAATAAGGATACAACAACCATAGAATCCACATATAAACTAGTACATTTACCCATGAAATACAAAGGAGAAGGAACCCTTATTAATGAATGCAAAATCCAACCGACATTGGGAATTCCACAAACCACCTAACCACAGATTGGATGAACCAAATCTATCTTTCAGCGAATCACCCCTGTGCCATATTCCAAGCATGAATGTGGGACTCATAACCAAAAAAATAACCGAATGAGCATGGATTCGGCTAGATTTCTCAACCTACACTGTGAGGAATTTTACTGTCTCCTAGTCCCTAGGCTTTACGACAACCCATAGTCTAATTCAGTGGTCACTAGGTCATGATCGAGACACCACCATCTAGGCTTTACCATATATCGTTCCATTCACTGGCCTAGGATTCCTAGGCCTGATCAAGGGCACCCACTTCTAGGATTTACCGTATATCCCTCCATTCACTAGTTGAAGATTCGCCCACTGAGGCAACACAAAATTTGGCTTTACCACAACCCATAATCCAGTTCAGGGGTTACTAGGCCATGGATTTACTACAATCCATAGTCCAGTTCAGGGGTTACTAGGCCATGGATTTACCGCAATCCATAGTCTAATTCAGGGATCACTAGGCCATGTGTTCTTCCTTTCAGAGATCCACCTCACTCATCTTCAAACCCATCTGGCAATTCAACTCCACCAAAACATGAGATCCCATCACCTCAAGGCTATCCGAAAATGGCAAGGCTAGGATGAAAAACATTGTCACACTTGCAAATAATCCCAATGTAGCTGCTAGATCCTGCTCTACCTTGCTTGATCCTTGCTTTCATTTGCCTTCTTTTCTTTTCTTGATTCAATGCTGATGTGCTCCAAGAAAAATCTAAGTGTCAAAGAGTGTGTGAGAGAGAGAGAGCTCCAAAACATAACTAAAAAAAGCTACCAATTGATCCTTAGAAGCCTTTTTTTTAATGAGGCCTCTATTTTCTTCAATTTTCTTCAATTTTCCTTCATTTTCCTCCTCACATGCAACCTATGACCTTCCACCTTCTTTTTCTCCTAATTTCCATTATTTTCATAAAAAATTCCAATTGATGCCTCATGCATTTTCAAAGCCTTTGCCATTTCCTTTGCCAATTTCCTTAACCATAATAAACCAAATGAACACCCACACTAGGATTGTTTTGCCCAACATTCAACTTGGAATAAGTGTTCCATAACCGTGGTTATTATTTTTCCTTTATTAACTTTTATTACATGGAATTTTCACTAGGGATGTAACAGAACCCGACACCATTGGGGAACACCGCCCTCGGTGTTAAACGCCACCTACACGCAACAATATTGTCGTAAGGAAAACATACTACCCAGAGAGCTTTATAACTTAGCTCGATGTAGTATTTGCAATGATTAACTTGCTAAAAACCAAACCAATATGAAAACATAACAACGTGACAACCATAATGACATGACACCCATACCACTTATTGGAGCTTTATAACACAACTCATGGCGGTATTTACATCCATATACATATGTACATATGCAAAAAAAAATCACACCAAAACATATACCAAAACATTTTCTCAACTAGCAAATAAAGAAGGATACATAGCCTGCATCTGATCCACCATCTCCCATGTAGCTTCATCATGCCCAAAGTACTTCCATTGCACTTTAACTTGCTCTATTTCTTGGTTCTGGAGCATGCACATATTTCTTTGCAATATACACTATGGTTCCGACTAGAATCCTCCATCTGGCTCCACCTGCAATATAGACCAGTCAATCACATGATCAACATCTTTAACATACTTCTTAAGCAATGACACATGGAAAACGTCATTGAATTTCAATATCGGAGGTAGTGCAAGTCGATAGGATATTGACCCAATCCTTTCAAGAATCTTGAAAGGTCCACAAAACTGAGGTTCCATCTTGGCACATGATCCAATCCGCAAGGAGATTTTCTTCTGCTTGATGTGAAAATAGATCTTTTCCCCAACTTGAAACTCCTTAAACAACCTAATCTGATTTTCATATCTTTTTTGCATATTCTATGTTTCCTTTAGATTCTTCTTGATTACCTACATTTCCTGTTCCATTTCTTCCAACATATCCGGTCCAATCAACACCCTATTAATTGGATCACTCCAACTCATGCGAGTATTACAACTCTACCCATACAATGCCTCAAATAGGCTCATCGTCAAAGATTCCTGATTCCCATTGTGGTAGGTGAACTCAACCAGTGGAAGATACTCTTCCCACTTCTAAAGTTGATGCATCTACATCCTCATCATGTCCTCCAATATCTTGTTGACCCTCTCTATCTATCCATCTATCTACAAATTGTAAGTTGTATTGAAGGCCAACTCTATCCCCAATCCTGAAAACAACTCCTTCTAGAACTTGGAAGTGAGCTTAGCATCCCTATTTGACACAATCTTGTTCAGAACACCATGCAATCTGACCACATATTTGATGAAGACCTGTGCGACATCACTAGCTGAATAAGTAGACTTCACTAGAATGAGTGTGCTACCTTTATTAACCTGTCCATCACAACCATTATGGAATCATGTTGTTTAGATGTCCTCGGAAAACCTGTGATGAAATCCATGGAAATGACCTCCCATTTCCACTCTGGAATCAAAATCGGCTGTATCAGTCAACCTGGATGCTTACGTTCTTCTTTCACTTGCTGACAGTTCAAACATCTAGCCAAAAATTTGCTACATCCTTCTTCATATTCGGCCAATAACAAAACTTCTTCACCACTGTTAATTTCTTTTGATACCCTAGGTGGCCTAAATATTGTTTCACATGAAAATCTCTCAAGATAGTTTTGTTGAGCTCACTATTGTCTGGCACATATATCCTATCCCTAAATCGAATCAAGCTATATGTTGTAAGAGGATAGTCCACATCCTGACCACTTGTACCTTGTTGTAACTTGTGCATAAGCTCCATGTATCTGTCATCCTACTGACCTTCCTATAAGATCTGACCATGTATGTCTATCCCATAAGAACTCATAGCTACTATATGATTCACCTGTATCTGCCTGCTAAGAGCATCTATAACCCTGTTCTCTTTACCCTTAATGTACCTGATCTCAAAGTCAAACTTGTTAATTATGGCCAACCATCTAGCTTGCCTCACATTCAAGTTCAGTTGATAGAATAAGTATCTCAACCCACTATGATCACTCATCAATAAAAACCTCCTACCAAGAAGATAATGTGTCCACATCTTCAATGCATGGATGATCACTACCAACTCAAGATCATGTGCTAGGTAATTTTGCTCATGCTCATTCAAATTCTATGACTCGTAACACACTATCTGTCCTCCCTACGTAAGGACTCAACCAAGTCCTCTCTTGCAAGCTTCTTTTTTCTGGATTTGCAATCTTTAATGTTAGAGAATTGGTCAACAACGACTTCAATTGTTCAAAACTAGATGCACATTCCTCTGCCCATTCAAATTTCTCATCTTTCCTCTGCAATGACGTAATAGGATATGCAATGTAAGAGAAGTTAATTGCGAACCTCCTATAGTAACCTGTTAACCCCATAAATTACCTTACCTCATCCACATTTCTAGGATCTTCCCATTCCATGATAGCACTTATCTTCTCTGAATCCACTGCTATACCTTCCTTGGAAACAACATATCCCAAATAATGTACCTATGTCTGAATGAAACTAAATTTTCTAAGCTTGGCATACAATTGATGCTCTCTCAACAATCTCAATATTGTTGCTAAGTTCTTTGCACGCTCTTCCTCATTTTTAGAATATACCAATATGTCATCAATGAATACAATAAAAAACTTGTCCAGATAAGGACGCAACACACTATTCATCAAGCACATAAAGGTAGCTGGAGCATTAGTCAAACCAAATGGAACTACAACAAACTCATAATGTTTGTACTTGGTTTGGAACGTTGTCTTGTATATGTCCCGTTCCTTGATGTGTACCTAATGATATTTAGATCTCAGATCAATCTTTGAGAACATTGCTGCTTCCTTCAATCGATTGAGCAAGTCGTCAATCCTTGACAGCATATATCTATTCTTGATGGCTACCTTGTCCAACTTCCTGTAGTCAATTCATAGCCTATGAGTACCATCCTTCTTCTTCACAAACAATATCGGTGCACCCCAAGGTGATAGACTTGGCCTAATGTATCCCTTTTCAAGCATTTCCTTCAATTGCAACTTCAATTCTACTAACTCTGGAGTGCTCATCATGTATGGTGCCTTTGATGTTGGTTCTACCCCTAGTACCAACTCAATATAAAAGTCTACTTCCCTGTGAGGTGAAAACTCTGAAATATCTATGGGAAATACATCTCGAAACTACTGTAAGATCGGGTACCTATGCAATACCTCTGCATCCTCATCCTCCTTACCTTTATCACTAGAAATATGCACTATAAATAAGACACACACTTTTCTGCGACTGCACTTTTCCTGCATAACTCTCATCCTCTTAATTGATGTTGCTTCTTTCTTACCCCATAAGATTCTTTGTTCTCCATTTTCATCCAAACACTCAATAGCTTTTCCATAACAGTCCACCTTAGTCCTATGAAAATATAGACAGTCCATACCCAATAGCATACTATATGATCCCAATGAAAATACATTAAAATGTGTTGATGTAGGCATACCATTCAACTCAAAAGCCAAGCTCTTACCCAATGATGAACTTGCTTCTTTGTACCTGTAGCCAACTACACTAACTAAGATTTTGCATGCACTTGTTTATTCAAACCATACTAATCCACTGATTCAGGGTTAACATAACTATAATTAGATCTAGGGTGAATCAAAGTATAAACAACTTGATCACAAAGTTTACGGTTCATCTCAATGATAGATGCTTGATGATATGCTTTCCTATTATCCAGTGCTGCATAGATATGAGGCATGATCTTCCCAACATCCTCAACATTTTGCGCCTCCTGTGCATGATAGATCTGTGGTCTACCACCCTGAAGTTGTGGACAATCCATCCTAAGATGCTACTTACCACATGTCCAACACTGCAACTATCATGTACCATCACCTGTATTATGCTATTGTGGCCCATGTCCCTATCGAGCTACGTTGGACTTCTTGTATGATGCAACATTCTCTTTATCTTTTGCATTATGTGGTATTGTTCTTTTTGGATGACAATTACCTTTACCTTTATCTCTCTCGTTCCATCCTTACTGAGATTTTGTCTTATGCTTTGAATGTTCATAACAATGCTTCATTTTCCCAATAACTTCCTCAAGTGACCTCGACTCATCATACTCAATCCAATCTCTAAATGCTAATGGAAATCCACTGAAAAATCTATGAACTTTATCTTTCTCATCTTTAAGATATAGTACATACCTCAAAATCTCCATGAATTTGGTCGTATACTCCTTTTTTGTCATCGATCCCATTTTGAGCTCATAGAATTCCTTGGCTTTGCTCTTGAAGTACCTTTTTGACAAGTATTTATTCTTGAAGAGCCTCTTGAATTCATGCCAGCTCAAGTCTTCTGTCCTGATCTCTCTGACCCATATTACATCTTCGCACCAGATGTCTACCTTCCCTTTGAGAATGAAGATAACTACTCTGGCATTCATATTCTTTGTGTACTCATGTAGTTCAAATAAATTCTTCACCCCAAGTAACCAAGCCTCTACAACCTCTAGCTTCTTCAAATCTCCATCCAAAATTATGTGGCCTAGATTTATTAAACTCTTCCAACAAATATCCCCTGTCACTCCTCCTGTAAGGGAAATAACGATGACGATCATAGTGCCTGTCAGAACTAGAACTAGAATAGTACCTTTGTCCATCACCTCTCCTATCTGGAGTGGCCAAGAACCTGGGGCCTCTAACTATGTCATACCTATATGACCTATTCCCGCCATGAGATCTACCCTAATATGCCCCATTTGTTTGGTCCTCCTACCCATGGCTGCTCTGAAGTGGTCCCTGTCACTACAATTATGACAAAATCTGAAGGATTATTGCATTGACTTCTGCTTGTTTCTCTTGTTCTTGCATGATTATGTCATTATATGCATTGCAACTTCGTAATTATCTCTTCAATATTCTCAATGTGTCTACTAAATCAGAATAATTCCCAACACCACGCTACTTATTTGATCCATAGGGAGAATCTCAAGAACTATAGTCTACCATCTTGCTAGTCATCTTTGTTGTTTTCTTCCTGCAAAGTATATCATGTCAGCTAAACTAAAACATAAACATAATTAACATACCTTAGTACAGGAAAGATATCTCATCTGCAAGATCAACCAGATTAGTGCAATACATGCATAAACATAATCATAACAGAATACATATATCATCCAAACCATAGTCTAGTCATCAATGCATGACCCTATCAACCACACATCACGACCCCATGCATGAAAACAACAACCATGTCAATGTATGCATAATCAAAATATGTACAACATGCATGCATACATGATACATAAAAACATTGACATGCATAACCAATGCATAACCGACCTGTACTCATGATGAAAACATCAAACAACACACCATCCACTTTCACATGATGATGCCACTGCAACCATGACCAACACTATGCATATGAAAAAAGAACATAAACCTTAGGCATAAAGAACACATATGCCACCGATATGAATGCATGACGAACACACTACCCATCCAGTCTAAGGGGTGAACCATACTCTGATACCACTCTATAACACCCTCCTCCCATATTTACCCAAGTTAACTAGTCTGCTAGGGTAAACATGTGATAAGAGGATACTATAATATGATTCCACTCCCCATGTAAAATTAAGGAGTGGAACCAACACAACACAACCAATTTGAACTTTTTCATATGTCATAGAACCTATAGGAGCCAACTAAGCCTTCCAGGTGATCAACCCTTGAGACACCTTGACACTTCATTGCCCTAAATCCTTAGTCACTCCCATGACATGTGCATGCATGTGACTGCCCGGCACCCCCCCAGCCCCCCTCCCACATTCGCTCTCACAACAAGGGAATGAGAGCGAATGGGGTATTTTTTAGCTAGATCAGATCCATCAACCCCAAATTATGTGCCACTTTTGCAAGGCCAAGTCTCAGGCCACTGCCTAGAACTTCATAAAACCTTTAGAAATGAAAATTGACATTGAAACAATGATACAAATGAAAATACCCGAACAAAGACTTGAAAAAACCCCTACTAGCCATGGCACATGTTTCGTCAAACATTTCACAAATATACATTCTACAAGTCATAATAACAGATATGAGCATAAGGGTCTCATAATTATCTATGAATTTCTAAGAAGCATTGATGCCTTATCATATCAGCTACATTATCATCTATTAGGTCATATATTTATTGTTGATTCATTTACAAATCAAAACATGATGAGAGCCACACATCATCACTGCCATAAAACATACTCATAACCATCATATAAATGACATAAATAATAAGGATACAACAACCATATAATCCACATATAAACCAATACATTTACCCATGAAATACCAAGGAGAAGGAACACTTATTAATGAATGAAAAAGCCAATCGGGTTTGGGACTTCCACAAACCACCTGACCATAGATTGGTTGAACCAAATATTTCTTTTAGCTAATCACCCCCATGCCATATTCCATGCATGAAAGTGAAAATCATAACAAAAAAAATAACTGAATGATCATGGATGCCACTATATTTCTCCACCTACACTGTGAGGAATTTTACTATCCCCTAGTCCCTAGGATTTACCACAACCCACAGTGTGATTCAGGGGTCACTAGGCAATGATCAAGACACCAACCTCCAAGATTTACCATATATCTTGCCATTCATCGGCCAAGGATTCATAAGCCTGATCAAGGGAACCCACCTCTAGGATTTACTGTATATCCCACTACTCACCAGCCGAAGATTCCTAGGCCCACCATGGCAACACAAAATTCGGCTTTACCACAACCCACAATCTAGTTTAGGGGTTACTGGCTTGTGGATTTACCGCAATCCACAATCTGGTTTAGGGATCACTAGGCCATGTGTTCCTCCTCTCAAAGATCCATCTCACTCAACTTCAAACCCATCTGGCAATCCAACTCCACCAAAACATGACAACCCATCACCTCAAGGTTATTCGAAAATGGCAAGGCTAGGTCGAAAAACACTATCACACCTGCAAATAATCCTGCTATAGCTGCTAGATGTTGCTCTTCCTTGCTTGATCCTTGCTTTCCTTTGCCTTCTTTGTTTTTCTTGATTCAATGCTAAAGTGTTCCAAGAAAGTAGTAATAAATATTTAATCGACAAAATATTTGTTATTTATAATTTACAAAATTATTTTTGCGGTTGTGCATGTTACATTAAGAATTAAAGTTTATGTTGAATCCAGTAATTAAATTATTTTCACATCCACAAAAATCAAATAGTTTAAAACTAAATATGTTTGTGCGGAATAAGGTTCCAATTACATTGAAACTGCATGTCAGATTTTGCGAGAAATAGGTGTGTCAAGTCATTCGTAAATCAAATTTGGTTCAGTTTTATAGAGTAGAGGGACCAGTTGTTAAGTTGATTCGTTGTAGAAGGTAACTTTACTATTTGTAGCTATTATTGATAGTTTTGAGTCTTGGTGTAGGCTCGAAACTTCGACAAAAACAATGAAGAACACTGTGTATTTTCCGAATTCAATTTCTCAAAAACCACTCCACAGAAACCTACAAACTAAGAGTTTTATGAGTCTTCAAATTTGACTTGGAAAAACAATGGAAATTCTGACATGTTCCTGATAAAATATGGCGGTATTTTTTTGTAACTCAAGGTTACAACTATCAAATTTTAGTAACTAAATTATTTTCGTGTCCACAAAAATCAAATAGTTTAAAATTAAATCCATTTGTGCATAATAAGGTTCCCATTGCATCAAAAATATGTGCCAAATTTTACCCGAAATAGATGTGTCAAGTCATTCGTAAATCAAATTTCATTCGATTTTACAAAGTAGTGGGCACCAATTGTCAAGTTGATTTGTCGTAGAAGGTAGCTGGATATGTGTTGACATAATATTTATTTGCAAATTCCCTTGCACACTTTACTATTTGTAGCTATTATTGATAGTTTTACGAGTCTTCGAATTTGACCAGAAAAACAATGGAAATTCTGACATGTTCCTGATAAAATATGGCGGAATTGTTTTATAACTCGACATTACAACTATAAAATTTCATAATCTTGGGTATCAATCAGGTGTCAACACTCATGCTATTAGGTTTTTCTTGAAAAAAACAAAAGAAAATGCCGATTTATGGGGATTTTTTGCGGTATGGGAAAATTTTCCAATGGCATTTTTTATGACACTGAATCCATTTCCACTATCACCAAACATGATTCAAATATTCATGTTGCCAAGTTTTTATTAAAAAAATAAAAAAATCGGATTCCAGTGATTTTTGGCCATATGGGTGAATCTATCGCTTCGGTAGACAACGTCTATTATTGTATATCGTAAGTTTCTATTTCTTATGACATGTATACCAATGATCTTGAAACAAGAGCAAAGTGAAAAGTAAATGGATGAGATGCTTTTGGAATTTCAAAATGTTTTCCAATTACTATCCGTGAAAGTTGGATTTGGTATATTTAATTTCTATTTATTTAGAGTGTCGTGTGAAATGGTTTTCACACGAGTAGTAGTAACAACTAGTGTTCGTGAAGAAAACAGATAATTGTAAAGTGAAATGAGATTTGAATACGTTATTCATTGAAAGAGTATTTATTTTTATTTTTTATTTTATTTTATTTTATTTTATTTTAATTAATTAATTAATTTATATTTTATTTATTTATTATATTTATATTTATTTATTTATTTATTTATTTATTTATTTTATTTTTATTTTTATTTTATTTTTTTTTTTATTTTTTTATTTTTATTTTTTATTTATTTTTTTTATTTTTATTTTTCTTCTGCAAATAGAAAATGGGGTAGCAGGCAAAGGAAATAAGCTATTTGCAGTGATACAATTAACTTACTTTTTTAGATAAATTATAGCTTTGATTGGTCAAGAACGTATGAGCAATATGTGAATGTGTTAATGTAAGAGAACACAAACAACAAGATTTGGAGTACTGGAATAGCAAATGCTGGGTGTGTTCCGAAGGTCTTTGATTTCAGAGAAATTTTTTATCTCTATGCAAATAATTTTGATTTAAGAAAGAGGGTAATCAAGCAAGGAGCGACAAAGTTTCCTTTGAATCCCAATGCATTCAAATTGTTATTCAAGTTACTAGAACCAAATAAGCATTTAGAATTTTCTGTTGCAAATAGTTTCCTGGAGCCAGAAGGACTCGAAATTGAAATTGTGTGAGAATTCATTTCTCCAAATTTTGAGGTTCCTTCTAATATTTCTCTTGTAGATATTTTTTGTTTAGGAAACTGTTTAGGGATTTATGCCGGCTCTTTACTTGTGTATTAGGGATAAAAATTAAAACACATGTTTTAAAATGCATTTTCTATGTGTTTTATGAGACTTACAAAAATAATTGTATGTTCGATTACGCTGATGTCATTTCAAATGAATTAGTTGTTCAATTACATAGATTACCCAAGAACAATGGCTTCTTTATGATTTCATATCTGATAACTCTTCTTGTGTCAAGGCATGTGTTTGACGATTTATCTTGTAATCTTAGATTCAACTTTCGCGAGGAACGAATACAGTTACGATATCCTACATATTGGAAGCACGAAGCTTTTTAAATTTTTGTTTAATTCAAGATGTTTTTGTAAGGTAAGTGTATTGCATGGTAACTGGACAAGAGCCTCCTTGAATATCTGCAGAGGCTAAGGTTTTCTTATTTGACAAAGGGGAATATGAGGAAAGAGAAAGTAATACATTATATAAACTTATGGTTTTAAGGATAGGCCATTTATTTTGCCAATGTTTGTTCTAGATAAGTATTTTTTTGCTAAAGTTTGTAGCGAATATTGTCATTGGCTAACTATATTTGAACAAAAAAAGAAAAAAGAAAAATATTTCTTTTCTATTTACTGTTGGCAAAGTCATTGTGAAGAATACAACTCTCACTAACATTTTTTCAAATCCTTTAGATGATTTTAACTTAAGTGAAGATGAAGTTATTAAATGTTTTGATAGAGGACTAATTTTCACAAGAAACACCTTGAGTCTATGAGGTACGGGAACTTGTTTTGAGAAATAGAGAGCAGAGCGAGGAAATTCACAATGTGTCAACACAAGATAAAAAAAAAAATGCTAGTAGTTGCTAAATAGATTGCTGAAAAAGAGATCATTGGGGCATGAGAAAGATATAAGAAAAAGGGCATAAATCCTACAGGACAATATCAATCTTGCACGAGCAATAGTGGTGTGACTTCATCTTCTAGCAAAAGAAGGAAAAGAACTATTGGAAGCGAAAAAATGGTTATCGATAGGCTATTAAGTGGTGGGGATGATGAAGAGCCTCCTCATAGAGTAACTCCAGAAAGGGCACACATGGATGAATCATCTAGATCCAAGAGTTCCCCTGAAATAGGGAGCATTTGAAGAATTCATGGACACAAAAGTTGATAGCATCATACTACCTAATTAGGTTAGTACTTGTTTGCAAGATAATCATAAAATAATGGAGGAACTTTCCGAAGAGGAAATTACTTTCGATGGTCATTCTCTCTCATTCCAGGATGCAAATTATGATAAGGGTAGTAAGTAATTAAACATTGAAAGGGTACAAATTTATGACAGAAAGGTTGTTGATCAGGCCAAAATGAATCTTGAACTATCTCTGGTTGCAACATTAGGGCTAATGAAATTGCATCAAGATAGTGGTGAAGCGCTTGCAAATTCTGTTAGTCAAGACAATAAGAAAATCTGAAGCTGAAGGAAAAAAATAAAAGAGCTAGAAGATACTCTAAGCCTAGGTCATTTATTGAAAACTCTATTGGCGATATGCAGACTGCCATTTGAATTTTCTAGTCCTAGTGAATTTCGTAGATTTGAGAAACCTGTCAATCTTCTGAGTGCAGTGAAATCATATATCATTAGTAATATATTTGAAAGGTTGCAGATTATTGAATCCACATGGAAAGTTTCTTTTGATTTGCGATATTTAAAGCAGAGAACTAAGTCTTTTCTCGAGTTGGTCAAAAGTGAGCTGGAGGGAGACATGGAATTGTAGACAATGACCTATTAACTTTTAGTTGGGATCTTGATTCACTATCCAAAATTAAAATAGATAAACAAGGGCTTCGTGTTGTTGAACAAATGAGGCAGATTGGGAATGCATGGTCTGAGAAAATAAGAACATTGGAGGACATTATTTCAGAGTGCAGAGACATAGAAAATTGTAGAGTAGATGCATATCTCAAGATGATATGATTTTTCAGAATTTAAACAGTCCATGCATTACATATGAGTTTGGATTACAGTACAAGGAAAATACATTCTAGCACAGGTTATAACTAAGGTTTTTAGTGTTATAAAATTGGAAAACATTGTAAAAAAACCCACGCTACAACATCCATTTGTGGTAGTGAATGTTTTAGCGAAGGCGATAACATAAATTCATCACAAGTAAAAAAATCTAGGCGACCGAAGGTTTTAGCGGATTTTTTTTAGAGGTGCACTTAATGGAAAAAAAAGCATCAGTGTGCTAACACTATAAAATCACCAGTGTTTTAAATTTAAATTTTTACTCATTTTTCACATCTTATTCCACTGTTTTTACTGTCATTTACCCTACTTTACCCTTTTGTACCCTAAAACCACTCCACACTACTTTACAGTGGAGGTAGTATTTGTTACTAAGTGCTATTTTTTGTATGTGTTTAATTGGTTTAGGTAGATGTTAAATGAACTTATAACTCTTGAATTAATTTGAATAATCTTTAAAAGGACTCGCAAGCATCTGAAGTAAGTGGATATGTTAGTACACACTACAACACATAGTCCAATATACAGTCCAACACACAGTTCAACACCACAACAAGCAATCATTTTTGGAACTGCCATTATGTACTTAGTTTTCCACCTATTTAGTACTCTGTTGAGCATCAAGAAACTGGTCAACCTTCGACATCCCAGAATAGGCCTTGTCATTCTTGAACATGGAATTAGTTTTGTCATTTCAAGGATAGTGCCACGATCGAGACAAGTTCGGTTGCAATGATCTTTGAGATCTCTACTGGCCTAACTTAGCTTAGATCTTATATATTTTTACTATCCTTAGTTAATCGGTTGTAACTATTTTTCATTGGCTTGAAATATTTAAAAGGCTCGATATTTTGTATGTAAAGTTACACACACAAACATAGATTTTCATAAGGAGGTATACGCTTCCTATCCTTAGGCCTACCTTTACTTTTTCGCATAAGAAAAAGAAAACACTACAGAAATACATTTCAATAATCTTAATGGAAAAAGGAAAGTTTCAATTTGAAATACATTTAAGAAGAAACAAATGTTTGTGTTTTGAATTAAACCTCTTGTTTTTAACTGAAAGTGTTTACATCATTTATGAGTATACATCTATATAACAGTGAGATGAGGCTCTTGTAGCTTGTGCTCTTCTTGCATACCCAACGTTGATTGGATATAGAGTATTATTGGTTAGCATAGGTTGTGTGTTAATGTTTTAAGGAATTGTGTGACATTTGAAGCATAGTTATTTCGATTTCCTGTGTAGGATTTATTTGAATCATAGTGTAATAATCACTTAAATATATAGATATTTATTTTCTTCATTTAGTAGAAGGTTCCAATTAGAATTATTTCCATTCATTACTAAAATAGGTTGAAACTATCTATAGTGATTTAAATTAGTTCTAAATTAGAAGAGTATCAATCCTTCCTTTTGAACGTTGAGTTGTTTGAATCAAGTAGCACCTAGGGATTGGGTTGATTTATCATTGAGTTTATTTTGATTGATAATACCCTAGGTTTTAGCTTGTGCAATGATTTTGAATCAAGTTACTGTTAGTTTGGTTTGAAAACATTAGTAGCAATAGCTATCTATATTATTTTTGAATGAGTTCTTGAGTTAAATAAGTCATAGTTAAAATAGAATAGTGATTTCAATTTTGAATGAGATAGATTAGATTATAGTAAAATAGGTTTCTTCACTTCCTCTTTTCTGGATGAGATCATTAGATATAGGAATTGGGCATTTCGTACTGAATTTTGTGTTAGAACTGTTTAGGGCTTGAATTGGAACGCAATGCAACTCAAAGTTTACGAACACCGGATGACAATTTAATTTAGGGAACCCAACGACATATAAGATCCCTAAAAATTTTGGCGTTGTTGCTTGGGAGTTGCAAACGGTCCAGGTAAAATTTTCTTTAGAGTTTATGTGTGGTAAGGATTTTGCAAGACAATCAAAGGGCAGAGAGTGTACGGTAACATGTGAGTGAAGAGGCACACATTCACTGTGGTGGAGTTGCTCCAAAGTTTGGTTGTGTTTAGTTAATTTCTGTAGTGTTTTCTTTTTCTTATGCGAAAAAGTAAAGGTAGGCCTAAGGATAGTAAGGGTATATTTATTTCAATCACAAAATCATTTGCAGAATTATTTGGTCCCACAAAAACACCCACAACTAATCCAGCTGATAGTTATGCGGGTATTAGAGAGAAGGGAGAAAGATTCACCAGCAAGGTGGAATCAGAAAAAAGAATACTACATCAAAAGGAGGAAGAACAACCTCAAAGTATACCAAAACAAAGACCAACTATCTTGGGAACTGTTGTAGGTCCTGACTCATTTTTGTTTGAATTTGATATTCTTTGTAGAAGCTATAGTTATTACGATGATGAACATAAGATTAAACTATTCCCTACCGCCTTAAAAGACTCAGCCTTGAGATGGTTTATGAGCTTGGGAGAGCACGCCATTTACTCATGGGATGACATGAAGTCTTTCTTTCTTAAGAAGAATTAAGACTATTATAAAAGTAGAGATGTTAACGATATATTTAGGATGCAGCTGATGGAGGATGAGATTTTGGAGGAATACCTAGAGAGGTTCATTTAAAAATATCACAAATCATGAGTGGGTACCTTGGATGAGAGAACCTTTAGGACTGTCTTTTTGAAGAGGTTAAGGGAAGATTGCATTGAAATACTAAATCTCCTAAGTTCCAATGATATCTATAAAAATCCATTTACTAAAATAGCTTAATTATGTAGAACCTATTCCATAAGTCAAGCTAAGGTAGACAAAAGGATCTAGGACAACTTAAGGGATTATGTGTCTAGAAATCTGAAATCAATACAAGGTGGTGTCATTAGAGTTGAGCCAGGGAACTTTCTGGAAAACTTAAAAAAAAATAAATTAAACACCATTAGCGACCAACTAGATACTCTAAAAATTAAAAAGAAACAAGAAGAATAAAATGTTGCCTTGGCAATTGTTTGTCCTAAATGCAGGCGCAAGCATGCTAAAAGAGAATTCTCCATAAATGTGGTAAAGGTGTGTGGGATATGTATGCAAGAGAATGCCATTGATCAATGCCCATGCCTTCTTGGACTGCAAGGTATTTACAAAGGGGGGGATGAGACTAGTGAATTTCCTCAAACGATCAGAAAACCATCATGGAAAGGGCCAAAACATAATGTTTATCAAGATCCTAATATGCAAGGTTTTTCCCAATATCAGTCATGGAATTCTCAACCTCCCTATCCTTCATGGCCTACTCAACCACCTCAAAATTCACCTTGGAACCACAGGTGGAGAGGAAATAATTATGGGAATACATTTTAGCCTCAAATCCAAGCATACCCCCAGTACAAATGTCCACCTTGCATGCCTTATGCACCTAATATGCCTCAATTTTAGCAAGGATATAATTCATCTTATTATCAACAACCTTGAATGCCATTACCACCTCCAGTACAAAAACCCTTGCCTTTACCTCAAAGTTCTAATTCATCTTCCCAGCAAGTGAAACAATCACTCAACCCTCCTCACCCGACTCAACTACCTGCACAACCAATTGCCAATCCTAACAATGGACCTCCTCAACCTGTACAGAATATTGAGCTGCAACCTTTTCCCACATATGCTATTACTATTTTTCCTTTTAACAAAATTCAATTAAGATAAGGAAAAATATTTAATAAAAACAAATCAACTGTAATTATTCAAGAGGAGGATCCCATTGTAGAACCTAAAAATAAAATTTATAAACAAACAGAAAATGAGAAAAACATTGAACCAAAAGAACCACAAGAAGAACCTAGGGAGCCTCCTTATCCAGAGAGATTTCTCGTAAAGAAAATTTAAACTCCCATGGAATACGACTTGGAATCTGAATTAAGGAGTGTTATAGACATATTTGGGCATTGCAACCCCAATCACATATGTCGATAAACCAAGGGCTCTTAAACCCCTAAAAGTGTTGTTTCATACCCTAAAGGATCAAGGTCAACTGATTACATCATTTCCCAGAAGTTCTCCTTGAAAAACTACTCAGAAATGGTCAAAACTGGACCATACAGATTGCTCCATGCTGAGGGTGCAATGCATCTCACCTGTTACACACAAGGGGTGTGATGCATACTGAAAAGCCCTTCTGTAGGGTGCAATGAATGAGAGCAGACAAATGGCAGAGGCAGTTTGCTAGGTGGAAACTCAAAGAATCTCTTAGAAACTATTCATATGACACTTGCCTCTCTGAATTTGCCTAGGGATGAGTAAGAGATCATGAAATCTCCAAGTGGAACCAAGAACTATTAGTGAAATGACACTAATAAAAAACCTAGAAGCTGACTCACCCCCCTGCAAATATCTATATATGGATCCCTCATCCTAGAGATCCAGAGGCTGGAATTTTGTATTTTGTAAGGAAGTGCTGTTGATTTCTCTTTAAGAAATTGTATTGTTGGGTGATCTAGCTTTTCATGAGGTGAAGAGGGCTTTCATGCTGGGAGGATGATGCTGGATCATACAGCTAAGTTGTAATCCTCTCTTCTACTTCTACTATCAATAAATTTATTTGAGTTTTCCTCCATATACTTGTGTATTTCTGAATCTTGTATTTATGTATGCCTTTGTATGGTTAATGTACTTCTGATTCTACATTATCTATGGTATCATAAATCTCTATGCTTTGATGGTATTTTGCTACTTTGCCTCTACAGGTGTTCTTTGAAGCAGGACAAGTGAGAAAGGAGTGGCGAAGCTCTATCAAAGGAGAGAGGAAACAAGCAAGGAGCCAAGCGAAAGACTGAGGTTGGTGCTCTCTGCTTCTCTCTTATCTATCTCCCATAAAGTAAAACACAAGTTACTTTGAATTGTTTGTTTCTAAGATAGCTACCTATCTTAGTGGGACTAGTAGATCTGAATAGACGCTAGTTTTCCCGGAAACAAAATAGCGACTCCGCTGGGGAGCGAATAGTTTGTTTGTTTGTTGCTATTGTTTGCTTTATAAACTACAAACAGAGCCTGAAGTTAAGCCAGCTAGCCTTCGAACTGCTTTTGCTATGCAACTGCAAAGTAGATCAGTGTTGCTTTAGTCAATCTCCAGGTTGGTTTATGAACTAAACATTTGACTTGCAAACATCCTAAGTGCCCTGGTAGTAGCTTAGTAACCTCATAAGATCATACCCCTATACCTTGTGTTTACTGTCCATCATAAGCTCGGCCTAAATCACTGAACTTAGCTGCAAATTGTAAGTGAAAACCAAGCTCAGTCTCGTCCCTGGACCATCGCACTGTCTCTCATTAGTAGTCTAGATGCATCACACCTCCCGTGTGCTCCAGGTGAGATGCATCCTTGTTTCCGTTAAGGACAGGTGCGATGATTGAATGAGAATGTTTCGCTCTCCATAAATTGGTTTTCTCTTCATTGTTTTCAACTCTATTCAGTAGTTTTGCTGCTTATGATCAGTATATCATTGTTGAAACCTTCTGTTGGCATTATGGTTCTGGTATGATTATATGTTTCAGATGTTGTACTTGATGGCAGCACCCATGGCATGGCTCTCATTTTGATAAAAGTAAAGAAGTACGCAGGAGAACAGTTCAGGAGGTGCGTACCCGCAGGCATGCCATACAGGGACCGCGTCCTAATACGCGGATTACCCATCCATGGGGTGCGTACCCCAGTGCACTCATTCCAAGGCAGTTAAGCGCCCACACGTGGGGTTTCTCATGGTATTTAGCCAACAGTATTGGGTTATCATGGTTTTGGTCTGTGGTATTGTTTATTTTATTATTTTTATTGAGCCCCATGATCCTTGATTTGAGGAAGAACTAGCCTATATAAAGCAAAGGAGATCATTTGGCTTGTGCATCTTTTGAGTGATTGAATATCTTAAGATCTGATTTATTGGGTTCTCGATTTAAATGCTTGATCTATAAAGGAGAAGTTAGAAGCGAATCTGTGAAGGGCATCTCTTGAGCGCAAGTTCAGATCTGAGCATCTGACTATATTTCAGCCCTAATCAGAGGTACGCAGAAGCAGTGAAGGTTCAGTGGATGGGTACGCAGGGGCGTCGAAGAAAAGGTGCGGGTATACGCAGAGGCGTCGAAGAGACAGTGCGTGGGTACGCAGAGGTGACGAAGGATCAGTGCGTGGGTACGCAGGAAAGCTGTGATTCAGGTGCGTTTCTTCTGTAGCAGCACGCAGCGCGTTTATTCGTTTGAGTGCGTACCTGCTGTTAAGGTACGCGGCGCGATAGTTCTTCTGGGTGCGTGCTTATCTTACAGTACGCAGCGCGATAGTGCTTTTGGGTGCGTACTGTACGCAGATTAGGAAAAGGGGCAGTGCGTGGTCACGCAGCACATCAGAAGGAGCTCTGCGGTTGTACGCAGGGAATCAAAGGGTGAAGTGCGTAGCGATGCAGGACTGTGACAAAGAAACTGCGTATCTGTTCTAAGATCTTCTGTTGGTTGATTTTTCTGTTGATAAGGTGTTCTGGGTTATGTTCTGTTATTGTTGATCTGGTTATTACAACTGACTGTATAATTTACATGTACTTTTGATGTATATGGATCCAGTTTGAAAATATATGAAAGTGGTCCTTGAAAAGAAGTAGGGGGTTGTAGCTCCCTTCCAGGAGAGACTGGAAAACGAGAGAGAGTTGTAGCTCTCTGCAGGTTGCAGCCTGCGTACTGGTAAAGGACTGCACCAGTTCAAGACCATTGTAAAAGGAGTTTCTAATTTGAAAGAAGATAGAGACATATTGCAGCAGGTGGTTTTCACCCACATTGGGTTTCCACCTTATATCTGGTGTTCTTTGATGTGACTGTCTGCTTTTCTTGTTCATGCTCATTATTTATGGTATTGGTATGCAAAAATAATTCAAGTATAAATAAGGAATATTTGGTAAAAGAATTAGATAATACTGATTCACCCCCCCTCTCAGTATTATTTTCAACAATTGGTATCAGAGCAGGTCCTTCTAAAGAAGCTTGATCGCTTGAAGGAAGATCTTTTTCATCATGAGCAACTATGAGAAGGAAGCATCTATCAGGCCACCGGTTTTTGATGGGACAAACTTCAATTATTGGAAGGTAAGAGTTACTGCCTATCTTCAATCTCTTGGTACAGAAGTTTGGAACATTGTAGAGACAGGTTATGCTTTTCCTTCAACTACTCCTACAGATGCAGACGAGAAAAAGAAATATGAAACAAATGCAAAAGCAGTCAGTACCCTATTAGGGTGTATATCTCAAACAGAATTCATGAAGGTTATGCACTATAAATCCGCAAAAGAGATATGGGACAAAATTGTCACAAGCTATGAAGG
>APFE031735176.1:3214-41224 GCA_000404065.3 Pinus taeda | reverse complement strand
TAGGCCAGCACCTACGTACTAGTATCTTGGCTAGTACAAGAGCTAAAGGGGGTTGTAGCTCCCTTCCAGGAGAAGCTGGAGAACGAGAGAGAGGGTTGTAGCTCTCTGCAGGTTGTAGCCTGCGTACGGGTAAAGGATTGCACCAGTACATTGTAAAATAATTTTCTTAATAAAGGAAGAAAGAGACGAATTGCAGCAGGTGGTTTTCACCCACATTGGGTTTCCACCTTATATCACGGTGTTCATGTGTGCTTCCTATGTGTGATGATCTGTACTGTTTTACTACACCTGTTTACTATTAATGTGGTTAATAATGTTCTGATGCATTTACTGAAGATAAGCTAACTGAATCATAAGATTATTGCATGTACGCTGGTTGCATTTAACACAGTCGCGTATATACGCGGATATCCTTAACCGAAGTCGCGTATATTAATCTGAGTATGAAAAATAGAAAAGTTTTACTGACTTGATAATACTGATTCACCCCCCCTCTCAGTATTATTTCCACAATTGGTATCAGATCCAGGTGCTTTGGTAGAAGCTTGGTCGCTTGAAGGAGATCCGTAGAACAATGGGAAAGAAAGCACGTCAAAAGAAGAAGACAGCTCAAAGGAACAATGACAGCCTGCCGGGGAATGAAAGTAAGTATTCAAATTCTGAATCTCCTCAGATTGTAGAAGGACAAGCAAATGAAGCATCAGATGAAGTCATAGATCAACAAGACCTACCTAGCAAAAGGGAGAGTGCTCTCAAAGAAGAAATTATCAGCTTGAAAGTACAACTAGAATGTGCCTTCAGAGTTCATCAAATGCTGCAGAATGTAAATGAAGAACAAGCAAAGGAGATTCTCAATCTAAGGGAACAAATGGAAGAAGGAAGAAAAGCTGAAGAAGATTTGAAAAGGAAATCCCTTGAAAAGGAAGAGCAACATCAAGTTGAGGTAAATATCTTGAAAGGTAAAATCGAAGAAAAGGACAATCTTTTACGATTTCAAGATAGCTCTAAAATCTTGGATGATATTCTTAGTAGTCAAAGGTCTCCTGCTATAAAAACTGGTCTTGGTTTCCATGTATCGGTTGAAGGTGAATCTAGTCCACAAGGTGAAGCAAGGAACTCTAAAGAGAAATCTAAAGTGGTCAACGAAGAAATGAAAGATCCATCTCATCATCAACCAAGGAAAGAGATTCCTCAAAGGAAATCCTTTACTCCTCCTATGAATAATGTTGAATGTTATGTATGTCATAATCTTGGACATGTTGCAGCTAGATATAGAAGAAGAAGGGTTCAATATCATTATGCAGAAAGGTCATCTCAATCAAGGTACTTTTATGGATATTGCTTTGCTTGCAATATGTATGGTCATAAGGCTGCTGACTGCTACAGAAGGAATATGAAACATGTAAGGTGCTATGCATGTAACAAGTTTGGACATAGAGCAAAATATTGCAGGAACAAAGTTCATGATAAGAAGAAATCATCAACATGCTTGAAGGTATGGAAGAAGAAGGAAGTTCAGTCAGAAAGATGTGGCATAGCAGAGTTCACAGACATGACAAATTCAGAGGAAGCTGGAAGTGTGGAACATCAGTGTTCCAAATCGCATACGCGGATTTCATGAAGACAAGTCGCGTATATACGCGAGTTAGATGCTGTAGAATCGCGTATATGATGTTCTGAAAGAAAGCAGCAGTACAGAAGTCTGATATGGTTCAGTCACTGTTTTGATGATGACATGGCACAGGTTCAGGGGGAGCATATATTTCAAATAATGCATTGTTGACATTATGGTTAGAAGTTCCTGGTGATGATGCTTATGATACATCCTGTTGGTTGATCAAAGAAATGGTATTGCAGGTTTAGATGTTGATGCTTATGGTGCAGATCATATATGATGAATGATTTTGACTGAAGTGCTGGTCCTAAATATTTCATTTGCTCAAGGGGAGCATGGATGGATTGATACATCTTGGCATATACAAAGGGGGAGTTCATTCAGAGATTTCAGCAGGTACTCAGGGGGAGTATGGACAGCAGTATGGATAGTATTATCTTGGTACGCCCTTTGCCCTTGATGTCAAAGGGGGAGAGTGACTTGGTGTGGTGGTTGCCATCAAGTCCAAAGGGGGAGATTGTTGGCATTATGTTTCAAGTGTTGTCCTTGATGGCAACTCACTCAGAGGTTGTTACAGGTGCTCAGAGGTTGGTACAGGTGATGGCAACTTAATCAGAGGACAGATCTCAGTACAGCAGGACAAGAAAGAGATATACGCAGGTTTATCAAAGAGAATCCGCGTATACACGCAGGTTTGCTTCAGTAAAAGCGCGTATATGTGGAAAAATTATCTTTGGTCCGTGGCGGTTATTCCTTGGAAGTTGTGCCTATGGTTTTGGACCATGGCGTCTCGACGAACGTGTTGATCCCTAGTTTCGAAGTTGATGGTATTGGTTTGTTATGGTTTTGGACCATGGTATTGAGCAAGGCCTAAGGCTATATAAGGAGAAGATCTTTAGGCCAAGAGCATGTGCAAGTGTGAGGAAGTGATGGAGATCTGATAAAGTGTGAGATCCAGATGCTGGTATGGGTTGGTGATGTCTTGCTTGATCTGAACCAAGGAGGCACTCATGTGAAGGATGTTGAATGAAGGATTGGGATCTCAAGGCTTGGAATGATTATCTTTATATGGATCTGTATGCGGGTTTGCCTTGGGAAAAGTGCGTATACACGCAGTTTGGGTTCGTCAAAGTAGCGTATACATTATGAGACTTGGGTTTCAGGTTGCTGTTGATTCTAGTTGTTGTTGCAGAGTTGTGGGCTCTGGTTGTGTTCTGTGACAGGGTTTCAGTATTGGGTGATTCAGAGATTGATTGTATTGCAATGGTGATTGTTCTATGGATCCAGTATGAAAATTTATGAAACGTGGTCCCTGGATGATTGTAGGCTGGCACCTACGTACTGGTAAACAAATTGCCCAGTACAAGAGCCAAGGGGGTTGTAGCTCCCTTCCAGGAGCAGCTTGAAAACGAGTGAAGGTTGGAGCCTTCAGTAGGCCAGCGCCTACGTACTAGTAAATGGAACGGCTAGTACAAGAGCTAAGAAGGTTGTAGCCTTCTGCAGGTAGAAGCCTGCTACTGGTAAATGACTGCACCAGTACATTGTAAAAGAAGTTCCTTATTAATGAAAGATAAAACAAATGCAGCGGTGGTTTTCACCCACATTGGGTTTCCACCTTATATCATGGGTTCATGTGTGCTCTTTAATGTGTGATGAATCGTTCCGTTTACTGCACCTGATTACTGTTATATGGTTATAATGTTCTGATGCATTTACTGAATAAGTTAACTGAACATAAGATTACTGCTGTACGCTGGTTGCCTTTACACAGTCGCGTATATACGCGGATATCCTTAACCGAAGTCGCGTATATGAATCTGAGTATGAAAAAGAAAAAGTTTTTATCTGATCTGATAATACTGATTCACCCCCCCTCTCAGTATTATTTCCAACACATAATTTACTTTGAATTGTTTGTTTCTAAGATAGCTACCCATCTTAGTGGGACTAGCAGATCTGAATAGACACTAGTTTTCCCGGAAACAAGGAATGTCTGCAGAAAAAATTCCTCTATTGAAAGTTATTAGAGACATTCACATTTATACCAAGATCATTAAGGATCTTTGCATCAAAAATCCAGGGATAAAGAAAATTAAAAATCAGAATATTAAATTACTTATCCAAATGTTAGAAATGGTATCTGGTTTACCACCAAAATATGATGATCCAGGGAACCCTGTGGTAACCATAGAAATAAATGGAGCTCTTCTAACCAATACTCTAGTATACTTGGGGGTAGCCATCAATGCCACGACTATTGATACCATGACATTATTACAATTAAAAGAAGTAGGGCCTACACCCATAGTGATGGAATTGACAGATAAGTCCATTGTTAAACCCATGGGGGTCCTAGAAGACCTAGTGGTAACAATAGATTCCTGGGAATAACCAATTAATTTCATTGTAATTTCCCTAAAAAATTCTAAAACTAGACATCCATTAGTTTTAGGGTGGCTTTGGTTGGCCACTGCTGATGTTGTTATTGGGTAAAAACACGGGGAAATGACTATTTCTAATGGATCACAAATTCAGACATTGATTATTTTTCCATCTGCCCAATTGGCTACTGATGTACCCCTTTGGCTAGAGAATCCCTACAGGGAAGAAGACTATATGCTACCCTTGTTAACTTTAGAAAAATCAAGAGGACTTCAAGAACAATTTGAAGAACATGTTTTGTAGCAATTCTTATTTGATATTAATTGCATTAATTATCTTGTTTCTTCTATCATCATGTTTTCAACTATGAATTTCAGGAAGCTTGTCAACCTATTGTGTTTGCATGATTTGCTATGGTAGCCTTGGAAGAAAACACTGACGCAAGTGCTCAACCCGTTGAAATCAGTGCTAGAAAAACAATGTACATTGGTACATAATTAAGTACAAAACATAAACAACATGTAATAAATATGGTTCAAAAATAGTCTAGAGAATTTTCTTGGGATTATTTAGACATGAAACGTATTCATCCTGATACTTGTACACATCACATTGACATGAATGAAGAAGTTAGGCCTATTAGGAAGCCGCAAAGATGAATGAATCCAACTCTAAAATAATTTGTTAAAGATGGATTGCAAAAACTGTTAAGTGCAAATTTTATATATCATATCTCTGACAGTAAATGGATATCTCCCTTGGTCGTAGTTCCCAAGAAAAATGGGAAATGGCAAATTTGTGTTGACTATAGAGAGTTGAACAAAGCTACCTTGTGGGACTATTTTCCTTTACCTTTTATTGATTAGGTGCTTGATACATTTTCAGGGAAAAAGTACTTCTCTTTTCTGGATGGGTATAGTGGCTATAATCAGATTCAAATAGCCCTAGAAGACCAAGAGAAGACTGCTTTTACCTATCCATGGGGAACCTATACTTACCGAGTTTTTCCTTTTTGTCTGTGCAACACTCCAACTACCTTTCAGAGAGTTGTTTTAGCTATTTTTGCTGATATGATACATGACTATGTGGAAGTCTATATGGATGACTTCACAGTGTATGGTGATGACTTTTAGCAAGATTTGAAGAACTTGGAAAAAATATTGATTCATTGTCAAGAAGCTCATTTGGCCCTTAGTAATATTAAATGTAAAATTATGAAAAATAAGGGAATTGTTTTGGGAAATCGTGTATCACAAGAAGGGATATAATTTGACCCTGCAAAAATTGAGGTAATATCACATATTCCGGTTCCAATGTTGCAAAAAGAGGTAAGACATTTTTTGGGACATGCAGGGTACCATAGGAGATTTAATGAAAATTTTACTAAAATTGCAGCACCTGTGTTTAAATTTCTTACTAAAGATGCTAATTTTTTATGGGATACTGACTGTTAGAATTTTTTTTAGGAGCTGAAGGACAAAGTGTCTACTACTCCAGTGTTGAGAGGACCTAATCTCTCTATTTTCACATTTGTATTGTTGCATTAGACACCGCCCTTGGAGCTGTGTTGGGACAAATGGAGAATCACTTTCCTTATGCTATTTTATTTGTTAGGAAAAATCTCTCACCTATAAAGATAAATTATACATTTACTGAAAATGAATTATTAGAAGTAGTCCATGCTATCAATAAATTTATCCACTATATTACTAGTTATGAAACTTTTGTCCATACTGATCACTTTGATTTTAGGTTCCTTATGAATAAGCCCATTACTAATGGAAGAATTATGAGATGGTTACTTTTGTTACAGGTATTTAATATCACTTTGATTGAAGGTGTGGATGAGATAATTTGGTTGCAGAGTTCTTATCCCGAATGAACATTGTTCAAGATAGAACTTTAGTACCAGTTTTGGATGATTTTTTGGATGAGAATTTATTTTCTGTCTTAATACATACTCCTTGGTTTGCTGATGTGGCTAACTATCTAATGTCAGGAAAGTTGCCACAAAATTTTTCCATTAGGAAAAAACATAATATTGTGCAGCGAAGTGTCAACTGTTCATGGATAGAGGGATATTTGTACATCACAGTACCTGATTTAATCATGAGAAGATGTGTATGGGAAGATGATATGTATGATGTCTTAAGAGCTTGCCATAGTGAACCTTGTGGTGGCCATTTTGCAGATAAAAAACAACTTATAAGGTCCTACATGTGGGTTACTACTGGCCAACTCTTTTCAAAGATTCCAAAAGGTTTGTTTCGAGTTGTGATGCCTGCCAAATAATGGGGAGGCTGGTTCCAATCGATGAAATGCCTCTCCAAACTCAAATATCAATAGAACCTTTTGAAAAGTGGGAATTGGATTTTTTGGGGCCCATTTCTCCCATGTCAAAGAAGAAGAGATACATATTAGTTTGCACTGATTACATGACAAAGTGGGTGGAAGCTAAGGCTTTATATTCTAACACTGAGAAGTTTGTTGAATATTTCCTCTTTGAGGACATATTTACTTGATCTGGGGTACCTAGAGAGATTGTTACAGATTAGGGGACACAATTTACATCCAAAATAGTGAAGGCTATTACTGAATAATATTAGATAAAGCACTAAGAATCTACTCCATACCACCCTTAGGAAAATGGACAGGTCGAATCCAGCAACACAGTCTTAGAGTCCATCCTCACCAAGACAATTCAACTTCACCATGGAGATTGGGCTAACAAATTACTCGAAGCATTATGGGATTACTAGATAACTTGGTGGAATGTGAGGGGACATACTCTTTATGAGTTGGTGTATGGGAAGAAGGTGCTACTTCCCATTGAGTTTCAGATAAAAACATTCTAGACAACTACTCAGTTAGGAATGGATCTAAATGAGGCCCAAAAGCAAAGGATACTTTAGCTTAATGAGTTTGACGAGATCATACATGATGCATTCCAATGAACCATGTTAGTACAGGATCAAAGATCTCAGTGGCATGATAAGTAAATTAAGAAAAAGGTCTTTCAACCAGGAGATTGGGCATTGTTATATGATAGTAAATTTAAACATTTCAAAGGGAAATTTTCAACAATATGGTTGGGACCCTGTGAAGTGGATGCATTTTTTGATAATGGCTCAGTCAGGATAAAAAATCGATGATGATCATAACTCATTTGTGGTAAATGGTCATAGATTAAAAATTTACCACCGTCTGCTCTCTCGCCAATAATTTTTTCAAAGTGTGATGCGTGATCTAGAAATGGAATTGATTCAAAAGGGGACCCAACTCCTGCTGGTTCTTCAAACTAGTTTTATTTTATGTGGATATATATGTATATGTATATGTATATGTATATGTATATCTATACATAATGTAAAATAACAGTGGGACGACTTTTTGTTTTCCTCCACAACTCACATATAATAAAGAGGAAAAATGTGAAGGGTAAGTTTATTCCTTTATCTGGACTTGAAAAATTATTTACAGAAAAGGACAATATGGGGTTTTCTTTGAACATTTCAAACTCCTTAAAATTGAATGTTCTGAGCAATGAATGACGCAGGCTCATATTAATGGGACAGTAGTAGTTAGGGATCTATTGAGTACATAATTATTCATTTTCCGAGCTCATCAAAATAAGTATGGAAAAGAAAATTTCCTGGATTCTAATTTGTGTTTTTCAAACTCTCTAAAAATTAATACCTCGAGCAATGGATAACTCAGGCTCAATAAATTTATGAGGTATCAATAGATAGGGATCTGCTGAGTACAAAATTATTCTTTTCTAGGCTTAGAAAAATAAGTACGGAAAAGAAACCCCCTTGGAGTCTTCTTCTGTGCATTTCAGACTCTCTAAAAATGAAATTCCCTAGGAAGTGATCATTCTAGGTCTAGTCAAAATTCATGGAATGATAGCACTAGATTATTATACAACAACTAGAAGTCAAATTTCATTCAAAGTTTCTATAGCCGGTCCACATGAAATTTCAAAGAAATTTTCTGCTCATTTTTCAGTTCACTGTCATTTTTCATAGTTTCCATGTTCAAAGAGAAAGTTCAGGGATTCTGTACTTAATTCAGTACCGTTTTGAGATTGAATTGGGTATTGAATGATTTCTCACAAAATTATATGACAATTTCAGAAAATGTATATGGCAATCAGTTTTAGCCTAGCAACGCCAAAATTAATGAAGATGGTAATTCACAAGTAGTCTGAATTATTCATAATTATATGGACAAATTTATCATCTTGGATTGCATAATCAGCCAAAGATCGAGTTTCCATTGTCATCGTTGTTCTCAAACTCCTGCTTATTAATGTGCAGTCAAATCAAGGTATGGGTAAATTTACATTTGGTTAGACTAATTCAAAGTATATGAAAGATAGGCTGAGTGATAATTTATCTATGATAATTGTAATGATTCACATATCCTTCCATATTCATACCATCCTATCCCCACTACCCTTTCCCTTCATTTCTACTCATGTGGTACAAATTTCAAGTACTAATTCATCATTGCAACAACAAATCCACACCATAATTCGAATTTCACAATTTTCGTTTCAAAATAAATTTAAATTTGTTTGAGTATGACATGAAAATCGTCTATCTCATTGATAATTTTTAGTTGGAGGCTGACCTATGAGCCTTTGAATTATCTGTTAACCTCTAGTATTTCTTCACCTTTGGCATGGGGGTCGACTTCCACGAACCCACATTCATTCAATTCTCCAAAATCCTTGAATATCCTAACTGTAAGGCATTGTTCAAAGAAAAAGGTTGAATGGGTTTTCTTCAAACGTTTCAGGGTTACAACAATAAAGTGGCCATGGCCTTTGCACTGATTTTTAATGGGAAAGGTTCAAGGATTGGAAGTCTGAAACTCAAAGTAAACGAGAAGTCTATAAGTAGGGAAATCGATTTCCTTTAACCGGTGAGAATTTTTTCAAAGGAGATCCACTTGAGCCAGATGACTGCGCAAAATTCTTTAAGTCGTCATACAAGTCCATTAACTTGTCAAAAGGGGTTCTACATAGCTACATGGAGGAGGAATGACACCCACTCATCACTGCATTACAGAGACTTGTTGCTTGTGAAGGGATGTATGCCTCTTTCTTCCTTTATTACATTAGATTTCTCTTACATTTTTCGGATGGCTGAGAAGTCAACTTTCCATTTTTCTTGCATAAGAGTTTGTATAAGGTAATAGGGGGGTTCAGTCCATTGTCAAAAACCTTGAGACTAGTGTGTCCCATCATAGTCTTATTAAGATATTGGTTGTCCATGAGTTAAGTAGACAAAAGAGGTCCTGGGAAGAGTTTCTGGTGGAAAGTTTTCCGGGGGAAGAAACCCAAATTATAGGCCGACAAAGACTCATTAGCCTCCGGTCAAATAAATTAAGTCACGAAGTTGAGGCTCAGCTTGAATCTAGTTCTAAACAAGGCGAGCACCCTGTAATAACCCCTGCGTCCACAAACGTGGGGAGTCGTTTGACGAAACCCCTGAAGAATTTGGTAAACCCTAGTACATCTACATAGAAATTGACCCTAGCATCGAAAGGAAAGAAATGTAAAAGACGTAAGGAGAATAGAAATGAACCTATTTAGAATGAAGTAACAGCCGAAGAAGCAAAACCAAACAAGTGGAAAAAGCCTCAGTTGGAGGTTGTGGAACTTGTCGTCTCACTAGTAGAATGACAGTCTGAGGGAGTTGATGTCACCCCTAAGAAGAGGAAGACAAAACTCTTCAAGGAAGAACAGGAAACGGCATTAGTGCCCGCTACACCAGTATAGAAGGAGAAAACATTAGAGAATCTAACCCCATCACAAGATCAACAACACATAAGAAGTATGTCCAAACAAAAAATGTCCACTTCCGATACTCAAGATCGAGAGCTTGTTATTATTATATCTTCCCTAGAATAGGAGATGAAAATCCCTTATCGAGTAGATGAGGAACTAGGGGATATTCCACCTGAGGAATATGGTTCGATAGATAATTTTCAATATCTTCTAAGCAGTTCACAACCATAAGATCCATCTGTGAAGGGTCTCGGTAAGAAGACGTGAGCATCCAAGCCTAAGAAAAGTTAGACTCTTACTGGGTCAACTCACAGAGGAAGTAGTTCTCAACAACAGATAACATTGGATGAAAATGCCTCAGTTTGTGTTGATGGGGACATATATCTGTTAGTGGCTAAGTTATAGGAAAATAATGCAAAGTTGAAGGATAAGATCCACAAGTATAAGACTGTTTTTTGTTATATGCAGACAATTAATGAAAAATATCAGAACACAAATCTATCTTGACTCTCAAAAAATGATGCGCTCATCCTGATAAACAAGTGACTTGTTAGTTGGAAATTGAAACAACATGGGTCATCCAAGAAGACTAGTTCTCAGGAGTGACCCCTGCGATTTTGAGGACCATTAATGAAATAAATCCATGTTTTGGAGGTCTTAGTAAGCGTGATAGGAATTTGAAGTGCGGGATGACCTAATTTTGATGTTTGGTTGAAGTCTAAGAGGGACAACTGCATGAGGGCATGCATTCCCTTTGGCATGGGGGGATGTTGGACCCTACTTTTGTACCCACTTTTCACATCTTTTTCCACTATTTTTACTGTCATTTATCCTATACCCTTTTGGTACCCTAAAACCACTCCACACTAGCCAAACTACACTACTTTATAGTGGAGGTAAGATTTTTTACTAAGTGTTATTTTTCATATGTATTTAATTGGTTTAGGTAGATGTTAAATGAAATTATAAATCATGATTAATTTGACTAATCTTTAAAAGGAATCGAAAACATCTGAAGTATGTGGACATATTAATACACAGTCCAACATATAGTCCAGTATGTAATCCAGCACACAATTCAACACTGTAGCAAGCAATCATTTTTGGAACCACCATTATGTACTTATTTTTTCACCTCATTTAATACTCTACTCTGCGGCAGGAAACTAGTCAACCTTCGGCATCCTAGAATAGGTCTTCTCATTCTCGAACATGGAATTAGTTTTGTCATTTCAAGGATAGTGCCACGATCGAGACAAGTTCAGTTGCAATCATCCTTAAGATCTCACTTGGCCTAACATAGCTTAGATCTTATATATTTTTACTTTCCTTAGTTAATTGATTGTAACTATTTTTCATCAGCTTGAACTCTTTAAAAGGCTCGATATTTTGTATCTAAAGTTACACACACAAACATAGATTTGTATATGGAGGTGTATGCTCAGGCTAAGCAGGTGATTGTGGCACAAACTTTTTAATGATGTTCTGTTAAGGTCAAACTTATGAACTGATGTATTGTTGAAATTTTAATATAATTATTGTCTCAGATTTTACTCTCATTTAATTGTCCATGTTATCTTGATTCACAAAGTATTGAGTTAGTTTATGATTGCTTTGGGTAGTGAAAAGGGTCCACCACGAATCTGGAATCAATTCCTGTAACAATTGTAGCATATAGGAAAGTATGTTTTGATTCAGTAAATAGAATTGCATTTCACTTTTAAATCGATTTGTTAATGGTTTTCAAAATTCCAATACTTCATTTCATACTTAAGATTCATCTATGATTTTATAACTCTGGTAAGCAATGTATCATTGTTGAAGTCTTTGCAAGTTGTGGCGCATTGTTATAGACATATCCTGTGCATGATTAACTTCGCGATCACACTTTTACATTCCTGAATGGTTGGAAAAAGGAAAGTTTCAATTCAAAATAGATTTCTGAAGAAAAACATGTTTATGTTTTGAATTAAACCTCTTGTTTTAAACTTAAAGTGTTTCCATCATTTATGAGTATAAATATATATAACAGTGACATGAGGCTCTTGTAGCTTATGCTCTGTTTGGCATACCCAACGTTGATTGGAGGCAAAGTATTATTGGTTAGCATATGCCACGTGTTAATGTTTTAAGGAATTGTGTGACATTTGAAGCATAGTTATTTCGATTTCCTATGTAGGATTTATTTGAATCATAGTGTAATCGTCACTTAAATAGATAGTAGTTTATTTTATTCACTTCTTAGAAGGTTCCAATTTGTTGGGATGGGGTCCCCTGGGTCAGTTTTGGGGATAAAATAACCCAAGTATATATGTCTTTTTTGTAAAGAATGTAAAGCCTCCGTGATTTGTGGACGAAAAGCGCGTAGATGGTTAGGAGTCAAAAGGGCTTTATCCCTTTGTATATGTAAAGTTTGAGTCGGTTTTGAGATCCACCCATGGTATGTGAACCATGGGATTGTATGTAAAAGGCTATAAATAGGTGTGTCCTAGAGAATCCAAGGCATGTATATGGGGATAACAAATGAAGTCTTAGAAGTGATAGCATAGAGAAGTGGGTTAGATAGGAGAGAAAGGCTTTGTAGCTGAGTGCACAAAGGCCTAGGTAGAGTTCACATCTGAGTGCGCAGGTTAGTTTTGAGTCTGTAAATCTGAACTGAAGATCAATAAAGAAAGTTACCGAACAAAATCTTGTGTATATTTGTTATCTCTATTTGTTTATTCTTGAAATATATGTTGCTGATGAATAATGTGCTATGAAATATTGATCTAAATGTACGCGACCCTAGTGAATAACTGTTAAATGATGTATGCAAGCTCGTATATGTAATTTCGCGAAGACTGTGATAAATTCTGTGATGTTTATTAAATACTTAAGTAGGTCTGTGCGAGCTCTAATATAGGGTTGTTTTCTAATGTGCGTATGTGGATGAATAAACTGTTAAGGATATGCAAAGACCAATTGTGGACCTCCCCGAAGGTCTGAAGGATGTTTTAACATAGCTGTAGTATCGAGCCCTAAGGGCTTATAGATCTACACGAAGGCAGATCTAGAGTGCTAAAAGAAATCACATTGATCTTTGGATATGGAAACTTGGTTCCAGCATCCCCCGTACTGCTTTGGGTGAGACTGCAGCCTGTGCTACGCAAGTTGTTTCCAAAAGGGCCAATAGTGTAGGGTTTTGTTGATTGGCACAAGTAACTCTGAACCTGGCTCAAAACCCCCTTAGACAACAAATGGTTCCGTTGCTGGGACCATGGGTCAAATTTGGGGTTAAAATAACCCAAGTATTGATGTATTTTTTGTAAAGAATGTTAAGCCTCCGTGATTTGTGGATGCAAAGCGCGTAGATGGTTAGGAGTAAAAAAGGGTTTTAGCCCTTTGTGTATGTAAAGTTTGAGTCAGTTTTTAGATCCACCCATGGTCTGTGGACCATGGGATTGTATGTAAAAGGCTATAAATAGGAGTGTCTTAGAGAGTCTAAGGCATGTCTATGGGGATAATGAATATAATATTATAAGTGATAGCGTAGAGAAGTGGGTCAAATAGGAGAGAAAGGCTCTGTAGCTGAGTATGCAGAGGCCTAGGTAGAGTCTGCATCTGAGTGCGTGGACCCTTGCAGCTGATTGCGCAGGGTAGTTTTGAGTATGTAAATCCGAGTTAAAGATCAATAAAGAAAGTTACTGGAGAAATCTTGTGTATATCTCTTATCTCTATTTGTTTATGCTTGCGATATATGTTGCTAATGAATAATGTGCTATGAAATATTGATCTAAATGTATGCGATCCCATTGAATAACTGTTAAATGATGTACACAGGCCCGTTTATGTAATTTCACAAAGACTGTGATAAATTATGTTATGTTTAGTAAATACTTAAGTAGATTTACATGAGCTCTGATCTAGTTTTCTAGTGCGTGTAAATGGATGAATAGACTATTAAGGGTCTACAAAGACTAATCGTAGACCTCCGCGAAGGTTTGAATGTTGTTTTAACAGAGGTGTAGTACCGAGCCCCAAGGTATTATAGATCTAAGCGAAGGTAGATATAGGGCGCGAAAAGACATCACACTGATCTATGGATGCAAAATTTTGGTTCCAGCATCCTCCCATACTGCTTCGAGTGAGACTGCAGCCTGCGCTATGCAGGTTGTTTCCGAAAGGGCCAGTAATGTAGGGTTTTGTTGGTTGGTGCAAGTAACTCTGAACCTGGGTCATGACCCCCTAAGCCAACAAATGGTTTCGTTGTCATGACCGGGATCTGCTTGAAGGAGATGTACGATGTCGCATCATTGAAATCTGACCAACAAGTAAATGAAAAGTGGTTGGATAGGAAAATTCATGAACTTGTAGTGAAAGAAAACAAGAATCTGCGCCTGTCAAAAGAATAGTTGTTGGATAGATATTTGTATACGGAAATACATGAAATTTTCTTGTGCACCTTCCCGATCGAATTATACAAGTGGTTAGCTAAGTTGGCAGATGACTAAGGGATGTGGAAGCTTGACGGTCCAATAGTGTGGACTCCAGAGCTAGTGCAAATATTCGAAACTTCTAAAGATAAGATCGCGCATGATGTTGATCACTGGCTTGATCAAATTATAGGAGGATTTGTTACAGAATTCATGGTTGATACCTCAGTCAGCTACAGCGAAGCGAAGCAATGATTTTTCAAGGGACTGCAAGGTAAGTATTTAAGATATTTGAATACTTGGATTAATATGATGTTATGTGAAAAAAGAATTATGCCATTGCCTTGATGTTCAGAGCTACGCAAAGTTGAAAACTCTTTAGAGATCGAGAGAGATCAGGTCCTGAATATAGCCCATTGATTAGACCCCCTTCGAGCGATAATGAGGGAGCGGTACAGGCCTCACCATGGAGTGTTGTTCAGCTAATAAGACAAGGTTTTCCGTGAACACATCATCCATATACTCCACCTCCACCTCCACCTCCACCTCCACGGCATATACCTTCGCCCACACCTCCACCACCACCACTGTTGTTCAACATGTCGAACACAATGAAGCTGCCAATTTTCAAATGTATAGGGAGTGAAGACAAAAAGCATTTCTAGTTTGTTGCGAATGTTGTATGGACCGTGTGATCACTCCAAAATTTACAAGGGTTGTCTAATGCGCTAAAATGAAATATCAAAGGTAACTGCAAACCTACTTTAGAGATTAAGATCTAGCCTTCCTAAACTGAGAGAGGGTTCTCTCTATATGATTTAACTTTGCTTATTTAATTGATTTTAGGCTAGTTATATCTTCTTAATTGGATTGGTTTTGATTGGTTGGTGGAATTCATGATCTAGATGAATAGGTGCTTTTCCATTTCCATTGGGCTATGGAGTCAATATGACTTTGAAAATAGAACAATAAACAAACTATAAAGGAAGTATTACACAGCAAGATAGGTGAGCAATATCTGATCTCAAAGGCTGAATGGTGAAATTATTTTTTAATTAGGATAAAGTAGAAATTAAGAATTCCTCAAACTAGATACTGAAGAAGGATGAAAAAGATCAATTGGGATCAGAGGGAAATTAAGAATCCTCTAAACCAGATATCAAAAGAGAACATAGAAATGTATAGCAGTTAAAAGCATAGTGTAATGTTTAAGCAAATTTTGTAGTAATACTCCTATTATAACATTTAAATTTAGAACACATGAAAGTTTATGAAATACTTAGAAAGAAACATGAACAATTGAAATTTGTACTTCACTGAGATAGCTCAACACATGAATCCTATAAAAAAGTCTCTTTATAAATTGTTCTGTTGTCAATTGGAAATTGGTACAATAACCCTTAGGCAATAGATCAGTCAGCTACATAAATATTTAGAAATCCGCCCCTGATACTTCAAATGACGAAGTATTTGTACAAAACTTTACAAAATATCCTGTCAACTGACTAGGATTTATTTGAGGAAAATAAATATCTTTATGCAAAAAGATAGTGACACCTGTTTAACTGACTGAAATCTGTCCCTTTTTATTTTCTTGTTGTTACTAGACTGCTTCTTTCATCTTATTCTCTTTCACGCTGTCTACTCCTTTCACCTGCTTGTTATTCAATTGATTTTTTTTTTTTTATCCTTTATATTAAGTCACACCATTTTTCCCATGTTTCTTCATCTGGGAGTTTGATTTTCATCATCCTCCAGTAAATCTCATCTACTTATGTATATTTGGCAAATGTAGGCTTGTTCACAAAACGATGATTTACCTCATGCTGGAGGTAAAAGAAGTTTTCTAAAGTCTGGAGGAGCACTTTTCCTGTGGGCGCACCTTTCATGGATGAACTGTTGGAAGTTTCTTTGGCTACTTCTCTCATATTCTTATCAAAGTCTTCATGTTTCATCAGTTTATCATTGATTACCAAAGGATTAGGCAGACCCTTTTGTCTCAATTACTTCAAATTTGTCAAAAAATCTGTTTACTACAAGTTTCATGTTTTGACATTTCTCCTCAAGTTGTATCATCAGCTTTCTCTTAGAAATAACTTTCTTCCTTCTAGAATAGACTCTGTTTTGTCAATTATCCCAAGCTCGTTTAATTCATACTTGCTTTTAGAATTTAGAAATTTGATTATTTTGGAGGCTTCCTATGGTTTCTCCCCAAGATCTGCTTTTACCTTTTGAATTGCCTCACTGGCTTCCTTCACTAAATCATTATGTTCAAATATTACCTATATAGATGGCCAAATATCATTAACTAAGTTAATGATATTGGCCCATAAATGTTTCTTTTCTTGGGCCAAAGGCTCCTTTAATGAAAATTATTTTTCTAGCTAGTGGATCCTGTCATTCAACCTATTGGCTTTTTGTTTCTCAGCTTGATGCATTACTTCTGCTAATTTATTTTCATCTTCTAAGCTCTTCACTTACTCCTTGAGATTATTAATATGTGTTGTTTGAATGGACATATCTTCCATAGCTTGAATCAATTAGCTGGTCTCAACAGTGGGATGGGCTATTGGTTTTGTTGATGCTATTGTTGTTGTAGATGATGTAGCTGCTGGAAATGATGTTGATGTTGTTGCTATTGTAGCTCCTATTGGAATAGAATTAATGGGAACTGCTTCTCTGCTAGTCTATTTCTCCTGTACCAGTTTATCCATTTTTGTCTCCATTTCTCTTAGTTGATTTGTCAACTGGATGATTAAGGTCATCATATCATCCTTTTGATTGACCGTCTCCAAGAGCTCCTTGGTTTGTTGATGCTCAGTGGTTGGCATCTTCAACTATTTCTTCAGTGAAGCTATCTCTTCATTCTTCCTTTTTATGAGTTTTTCTGCTACCTTGATTTCATTTGGATTATAGCCAATTTATATTACTAAATCTTCTAGTGACTTAATCCTGTTGTCTTTTGCTTGTGAAGACACCCTTTCGAGTTTAACTATGACTGTATATTTTCCAGAGAATTTTTCAATTTTTGGACACTAAGAGATTTATGTGTCATTGTTGAATACAACATTTCTCCAACCTGTTTGTGAAATTCAATTTGGTCGATTGGATGCACATCCAGAGCATGAATTTCAAAGGTTGTTTTCTTGTAATATTCTGAAGCTTTTGGGGCCTTTACCTTTGATTGTAGGAAGGTAATTTACATATTCCTGGTTTTTAGGTCAAAAGCTGAAAGTAACCTAGCCTGATCACTGGGAATTTGCTTCCAGTATTGTGTACATATTGTAGCTTTTAATGCCTCATTTCTGATTTTAATTTCTTTGTATTTCTCCATGATATCTTTCTCTTTCTCCACTGGTTTTCTAGATGATGAAACTTCTGCATTATTCTGATTCTGAATAATTTGTATTCTACAAGATGATGGCAGGGCAGTTTCTTCTGTATGTGTCGTGGGTGCATCATCCTGATAGTAATCTCTTTTACTGCTTCAATTGTTTTTTTCCTACTCTACCTCTAGATTTAGCTTGGTTTTCTTTTTGCACACAAGCTTGAATTTGGTATCAGTAGTAGTTTCTGTTGAGTAAGGGCCTTCTTCTCTAACACTTTTTGAATTTCTATCCTGTGGGTCTAGAGTATGCAAGATGGAACTAGTATCAACCTGCTTATCCATCTCCTGAAGAGCGTTTTCCAACCACTCTGAATGGTTGGAATACTTTTCAATTTCTGGTTTTGACTCATGGATGAAGGGGGTTAATTTGAATTTGAATCTTAATTTATTTATGACACCTAAAGGATCATAATTCCGTTTGAAACTACTGCTGAACTTGAACTCTTGTAAATATCTATCTACCTCCTTTCCAACATTTCTATTGTTACATATAAAAGGCCCTGTTTGGTTTTTAATCTTGAACAAGGTCTTCTTTTTAGCTGAAAGGAAATGGATTTCATCAGAATTCAATATTTGTCTGATATACTCCAAAGAAAATAGCCTCATTGGGAGGTATTTGGGAAGCTTGTATGGAACTAGCTGGCTTCCATACACTCTGATCTCTGTATGATCTTGGTATAAATACCAGTCTCATGTTTTACTTTGATCTGAAAAGTGTAATACCTTATTTATCTCTTCACTAATTATGGGCTCAATGCTATTGCTTAGCATATTAACAACTGGATAAACAAATCAATCAATGAAGTCTTTATAACTGAATTCTATGGAATCCTTTCTGATCAAGGATGTCAAAAAGACAACAGATTGGGGATTACCCTCTACGTCTAGTTTTTCGAGGCTGACTGCAAACCTTTCTGATTAAAAATATAAAAACATGTGGAACAAAACTAAGGAGTATTTGAAGGCTCCTTCTTCTGGCATCTTGACTAGCTGATCATGCAATGTGTTTGCTAGGAATTGGGCAAAGTCGAAGGCTATAGTTGGAGGTAGGTCTAGGCTAAAGATAGAGAGGAAACCTCAGATGGATTCATCTACATGTTCATCAGTAAACTATCCTAATATACAAGATAACATGGTCACAAGTTTCCTGGTTTTTTCTAGGAACATGGCAACAGAGTATGGTGGGTTATTTTTAGGAATTTGAGCTGTTTCAGGGAGGAAGGTTTGGAAGATTTGAGACCTCTTAGGAAAGCCTAGCTTTAGGTAAAGCTCAGTAAGGGTTTCAATGGAGAAGGGCACTCCCTCTGGTTGTGGTTGAATTTTCAGCATTTGATTGGTGGATTGAGCAGTGATAGTAAATAGGATTTCTTGGGCTGGGGTGACTATGGCTCTTTCATTTGGCAAATAACGGTTTTGGCATGGTCTGATGATTTCAGGGAACTAGTAGGTCTATAGGAATATGTATTTAGGCAAGTTTGACTCCCACAGATGGATATCATCAGCCTGGTTAGTGTATTTGTCATGGCTCCAGCAATGGAGCTCCAAAAGGTTAGAATCTATCATTGTATCAATAATTTTATAGTCTTTATCGACCAAGGGCATGTGTTCAACATCTGAAACTGGAAGTTGAATGGGGTTTATTGTTTGAATGTTGTGGTAAGCCATTAATTTGGTTCAATTTATCAATTTCTGAGTTCAATTGACGGAGCAGAGTACTAGAATTACTTGGAAAACAACAAATTTCGGTTGCAGAGGGGTCCAAGAGGCAGTAGGGGCTCCGTTTCGGGTTGGTGATAGCTTTTTGTCTTTTCTCGCAAGTTCAACAGCAATGCTGAAATAAAAAAAATTCTCAGGTTTTTTGTTATTTCACCTTCTTTGGGAATTGGCGGGTCTTTTCATAGCACAGTGGTTAATTAAATAGCATGGCGGCTTATTGCACAATGCTTGGAGGCAGTCTGGTGGTTTATCGCATCATTGAAAGGTGGTATGGTGGTTTGGGGTTGGGGAATGCGATACAATGTGGTGGTGTCGCATGGCAGGGGAGGGGATAGGTGAAACCATCCATTTCACAACCTTTCCTTTGTTTTAAAGGTCGAACATTAGGGGGTGCGAAAGTGCTTATTGGGCATTAGATCTAACAAATAACGATCAGACAGATGGAAGAGTTAGGGGGTTCTGATAGGTGGGACCCGAGGATATTTTATGCGGAGGGGTATGATACGTTTAATGATATATGTTAGGGTCGGGGAGTTATGAAGTGGGGGTTAAATTTAATTAAAAGAACATTTTTAATTAAACTTTATCAAGTGGAGTAAGTAAAGGGGAAAGGGATTTTCAAAGGAACAAGGGTTTTTAGGAGGGGAAATATATTAGGGAATGAAAAGTAATGAAGGGAATATGTAAATAAGGGGTAAGTTACGAAACAAATAACTTAGGGAATGAGTGTGAAGGGAAAAAATGAATGGGGGGAAATTAATAAAATAGACATGTAAGGGGTTTAGTGAATGAGGGGAAATTAGTGAAAGAGCTTTAATATTCAGGACTAACATTATATAGAACTTTAGTGTAAATACCCAAAGTAATATATAACTTTCGTGAATGCCCTCCTTCTTTGATAATTCCTCCTGCTCATGAAACATAGGATTAAGCATGTTGAAGGTGCATTTGAGTTAGCAACCTTATGTGTTCCAAAACCTATTTTACCTACCCTTTATTTACCCTAGCATTTTTTATCTCCTTTATTGGGTACATTTGAGCTTGTTGACCCTTTTCATTTTCTTTTGCTAAGAAAACTAACTTATTTTCTAACCTTATGTCTTCCAATGGCTCAGATTAAACTTATGAGATCATTTTATTCTCTACCTAATTAATGATCTGCCAAGATTAAATGGTTTGGTCAGATCTTTATTCACTAAATATCATGGCATAAAATTTAAAGCGTGATTAATAAAGATTGAACTGTGTGATCATCATGAATTGTGGAATTTTGGACAAGCTGAACACAATTTTATTTGCAAAAAGTAAACTAAGAGTAGTGGCCTTTGAACGTGCAACACTTTCAGAATTTATTTTTGTTTCTTTTTGTGGGGTTCATATTTGATATCTTTTTGATCTTCTTTCTTTTAGTCCTTTGATTTTTTTCTAGGACATACCCTCTTTTCATTTTTTAATATGGAAAACATTTACAAAAATCAAAGGTATGTACAATATTACAAGACTTAACATAGTCAATTCAAAATTATGATCCCTATTATTATAGGAACCTAACAGTGGCTCCACTTGGGGATGGTATCTCCATGTGAGATGTCAAGAACTTTCTGATTAGTGGCCTTGGAACTTTGATTGTGCTTTACTTGGAACTGCTTTCTGTGGTCTCCTTTATTCAAACATATGATGTTATACCTTTATTAGCTTAACATTTCCTTTTCAGAATTCAACTTTAGAAGATAATCATCCACTCCAATATAAACTTTGCTATGTTATTTACAGTGAATAGAGTCGGTTAAATACTGATTACTCTGGTGGAAAATAGTGCTTCATGATTCGACCATTGATTGGTCCACTTTGTAAGTCTGTCCCATCTAATGCTTTTAATAAAAATGCATTGTTACCTCTGTAACCATAAATAACATATGGGCCTTTCCAGGGAAAGTCAAATTTTCCATGTTTCCCTTAGCCCTCCCTTCTGGAATCCCATTTTAGTACTTGATCACCTATGTAGAAATCCTTTGCTTTAGCTTTCTTACCAAATATCTTCTTGATTTTTTCTTGAATTACTTGAGATTTGATATAAAATGCTTCCTTGGTTTACTGCAAATGAATTGTTTTGTTTATCCTCCTTTGAATGTCATTTGGTTCTACTTGAATCTCTTGAATCATTTCCATTACTGGTACTCATAATGAGGATGGAAAAACAACATCCATCCCATATACCAATTGATAAGGAGATGTAACAATAGATTTCTTAGTAGTAAGCATGTCTTCCCATAGTGCATCTACCAACCTTTTATTCTAGGTTTTCTTGTTATCTTCTAACAGCTTCTTGATGATGTTGACTAGGATTTTGTTTAATATTTTTCTAGTCCATTACCTTGAGGGTAATAGGTAGTGGAATTTCCTAGGGTGATATGGTATCAGTTACAAAAATCTACCATTTTATTAGATTTGAAGGCAACAACATTATCAGTGATAAGCTTTTGTGGGCACCCAAATCTAGAAAGGATGTTGTTCTCAAGAAATGAAATAATGAAAGAATATGTGTCTTTTCTATAAGGGATGGCTTCTATCCACTTGGTGAAGTAGTTAGTGGCTGTCAAAACCTATTTATGCTGGGCAGAGGAGGGTGGGTGAATTTCCCTAATGAATTCTAAACCCCATTGTTGAAAAAACATTTATGCTGAGATAGGTTTGAGGGGTAATGGTCAAAGTTTCTTCTTTCCTTCAAATATTTGGAATTTGTGATAGGAGGTCACATATTTTCGGACATCTGCAAAAAGGGTAGGCCAGTAAAAACCTGCCCTTAAAATCTTATCAGCCATTGTTTTCTAATATAAGTGTCCCCCACAATCCCCTGCATGAAATTCCTGCATGACTTTGTCAGCTTCATCTTTTAATAAACAATTTAACAAGATGCCACCATTATCTTTCCAAAATAAAATATTGTCTAAGATACAATATTTCATTGCTTTCATTTTTAGGAATCTACTTTTAGTTCTAGATAAACCAGGAGGAGCTTGGAGGTTGAGTAAAATGAAAATAATGTCTGCATACCAGGGTGAATATATGAAAGCTTCACTAGTTTGTGGAGTCGCCATCTCTTCCTGATCATCTATGGTAGCAACGAAATTTATGTCTAAGGCTCGACAATTCGATTCAACCATGAGTTTGGCTAAACCTTGGCCTTTAATCAATTTTGTAGTCTTGATTTCAATGTCATATTCTAGTATGGTGGCAATCCATTCGCCTCTTTTTTCCTTCAGGCCCATTCTGAGTTAGAATGCCCTTTACAACTGAGTTTGGAACATATGCTATTATGTGAGAGTATAGAATATATACTCTGAAATCCTTTATGGATTTCATTAAAGCAAGGGCTTGTTTTTCTATTAAATTGTACTTTAGTGTAGCATCTCACAAAGCTTCACTGAAGAAAGCGATGGATTGCTCATAACCCTCATCATTCTTTTGCAACAAGATTGTTGCAATGGTGTGCTCTGAAGCAAATGAAAAAATTATGAAGTCTTTGTTAAAATTAGGACTTATGAGGACAGGTGTTTTAGTAAGGGCATCTTTGATTTCTTCAAAAGACTGCTTAGCCTCTACTGTCCACTTAAGTGTTGAATCCTTTTTTAACATGTTATTCAAATATCTAATTAATTTTGCTAAGTTAGAAATGAATCTTCTAAGAAAATTTATTTTACCTAAGAATGATTGCAATTCTTTAATGTTCCTAGGATGACTAATGTTTAGGATTTCTTCTATTCTAGTTGGATCAATTCTAATACCCTCTTTTGAAATTATGTGTCGTAGGAGTTTTCCTTCTTCTAATCCAAAAAGTGAATTTTTAGGATTTGAGGATATGCCAAACTTTTCGCATTTTATGAACACTCTTCTCATATGATCTAGATGTTCATTATCTGACTTGGAAAACATTGTGATATCATCTAGGTAGATGACTAAAAAGTCATGGATTTCCTTTGCAAAGGCTATGTCCATGGTTCCTCGGAATGTTGCTCCAACATTCATTAATCCAAAGGGAATTTTCAAATACATGAAAGTTCCCTAGGGAGTGGTGAACGCAGTCTTTGCTTGATCTTTAGGTTGGACTAGGATTTGATTTTATCCAGAAAATCCATCAAGTAATGAAATTATGGATGACCCTACTACCCTCTGGAGAATGTGATCCATTTTAGGGATGGGATAGTTATCCTTCAATGATACTTTGTTCAAGTTTATGAAATCCACACAAAGTCTGATTTCTCTTATTTTCTTTCTAGTGGGGACTAAATTAGAGACCCAACCAGAATATCTTATGGGTGCTATGATCTGAGCATTATACATCCTTTTTACTTCTTTATCTATTAATGGCATAAAAACAGGGTTAATTCTCCTTATCTTTTGTTTAAAGGGTTTCTGATCTTCTTTAATTGGTATCTTATGTTGGATAATGCTGGTATCATAAGACTTTAGGTCTTCATAACTTCAGGAAAATACATCTTGGAATTCTTTAAACAAGTTAATGTACTTCAACTTTTCAGTTGGGGGTAGTGTCTTGGATATCTTCATAAGCTTAGGATTTTATTTTGTTCCTATGTTGCATTCTTCTATATCTGACCTTAGAGGCTCCATTTTATGTTTTCTATCAACATCATTTGAGCCAAAGAGGTCTTCTATTGGGGCTAATCCCTTACGCATAAACTTCTCTTTGAGGTTCAAACTTCTAATTCATCACTAATTAATTCCTCAATTTCAACTGTCTGCAGTTGCTCTATTTCTAGTTTGGTGAATTTGGTTGTTTCTAGATTATTTACATTATTTACATCTATTTCATTGTTTATGGTATAATCTAATGTACAATCAGTGTTTATATTACCATTTCAAAATCTCCTTCAGAAATCATAAAATCACGAATTTGATTGTCATGTGAAAAAAATTGCCAAGACTTTAAATTATCAGATATGGTTGGTCTATGTCTTACCTCAGCTGTGTACTGATGAATTGGTTGCAAGGGTAACCTGCATGTGCTGGAAAAAGTGGCTAAGCTATGAGCTTGCATGTTTTTCTTTTTTGGAATGACAATAAAGTCAGTTTCAAGGAAACAATTTATCAAGTCTAGGATGGTTTCTCTGTAACAGCTAAGTCTAAGGTTACTAGTAATGTACTCACCCTTGACTTGTTTTATAATTAGTTCTGAGTCCCCCATGATAGAAAATATTTTAGCTCCCAATTTTCTTACAATTTGAAGGCTTGGAAATAATGCTTCGTACTCTGCCATGTTGTTAGTGCACTTGAAATATAATTTGAAAGCATGTCCTTCTGGATGATCATTTTCTAAATTGTAGATCCATACTCCAGCTCGCACTCCTAATCTATTTACAGAGCCATCAAAATCTAAATTCCACAGAGATTCATGTGTTATGTTTTCACTATCAATTTCTTTGTGTTTTCCTTCTACATCTCTGATTTTATCCTTGCCATTGTTTGAATTATATAAGATAAATGAGTCCAGATCAAAATGCATGGAATAAACAGGGTAATTCTGTGGTCCTTCTGAACTAATTACCATGTATTTCATCAAGGTCTCCCTGTAAAGCTTTCTTTGTTGAACAAATACGGAAATGGTAGCATATGGCATGTCTAATTGCAATGACCCTTGTAACTTTGCTCCCCATGAGCGAGATAACAACATACCATACTTGGGTGGGATATCAACAATTCCTATATCCATAACAATACTCTTTTTTGGGCACTAGACTAGAGTTACACATAGATCTTTAATCAGGCCAAGACATTTGACTTGACTAGAATCAAAGGAAAACAAGTCCTTGTAGAGTCTGCTGCAGTCTAAGTTTAATATTTCCATGACTTCTTTAGGCATTAGGTTATGAGATGCTCCTTAATCTAACATAGCATTATGTAGGATTTTATCATGAACGTTTAAGATAATATAGAATGGAGGGATAACCCCTTGTTGATGTTTTCCATTTACTTCTGGACCAAATAACAACTCAGGTTGATAATCATTAAGGTTTAAACCATCTTCGCCTTCACCTGTGTTTAGTGTTTCGGTGATTTTTGCTTTGTATGATTCATTTTTTACTAGCTCTGTTAAAGGAACTGGTATTTTCAATTTGGCTAACTCAATTTTGATATTGAATGGTATTTGAGTTTTTCCTAATTGAATGATTTCATTCTTAGCAATTGTGGTTTGTGTATTCTTGTCTTCTCTATCAGCATTAGGTAATTCAGATTGTATGCCAACCGTTTTGTTTTCAATTTTCTTGTTTGGAAAAGTTTGAGTTGCATTTGTAGTTTGAGCTGTAGCTGAAGTTTGAGTTGCAATTGATGTTGTGTCCACAATCTTTGGGTTGGAAGCCTCCTAAGCTCCTTTAGGTAGATTTTGTAGGATCTTGGTCACAGAAGCTTCCACTATTTTCTTATTTTGGGTTTGGACTGATTTCTTAGGAGGAACTTCTGTGTTCTTTTTGCTTCTAAGGCTATATTGTTTATGAACTTCGTAGATGGCAGATTCATAGCCTTGTTTGTAGTCAAAGGACTCTTTAGACTCTAATTGTAATTTGTGTAACATGTACAATTCATTTTCTTCCTGAGTAAGAAAAATGGAGTCCTCATTGTTTACTCGCATCAAGTTTATTTGAGTGTCCTGGTCTTTTCATGTTGTAGTTAACTTTCAACATAATTTTCCTCGAAAGGTGGTCTAACTTGTTGATCGGGTACAACTTCTCTTGATTTTCCAGTATTAGGATTTTTTCTAAAGTTGGGGTTCCTAATTTGGGGTCCTTGTTGATTTTCCCACTGAGGCTTTCTTTCTGTATTCCCTAATCTATCCATTAGCCTTTATACACTTTTAGCTAAACTATCTATCTTAACATCTAAAGTGGATGGTTCTTCTTTAATGGTAACTCTCCTTTCATTCCTCATCTTGGCTCTTTTAGCTAATAAGTTAGCTTCTACACTAATTGCATCACTCTACATTTGTTCTAAACTTACAGGGCTTCTTTCTCTTAATTGATAGGACATATCAGCATCAAAACCATCTGGAAATTTAATCAGGGCAAGGTCTGATGGGGGTCTGGTATTCACTGCAATTGCATTGTAAATGTTGTTAAACCTAGTACAATAATCCTGGACAGATTCACTAGGAGATCTCCTTATGTTCTCATATTCAGATAATATCTGGAGAGGGTTTTTCTTTCTTTCCCACCTATTTATGAACAATTGGTGAAAAGCAACTAGATTAGCAATATGGTTAGGAGGTAAATATTTAAACCACTTTTTAACATCTCCTGCTAGTGTTTGTGCAAATAATCTCATTTGTACATAAGCCTCATCAACTTCATGTAACTCAAAATAATCTGTCATTTTATTTACACGTTGTTGAGCACTATACTAAACAATACCATCAAGCTGCAAAAATTTTCTTTGGTAATCCTGTGGCATAGCATGTAAAGGAGCTTGTAAGGCCAAAGGTGCATATCTGTCTGCCATGGCTACAATTTTAGCTTGAAGATGAACTTGAGAAATTAGGTTGGAGAGGAAGTTTAGGTATGAATGGCTTTGTGGAATGAACTATGGTGGATATTATAGGTGAGGGGGTACTGAATGAGGCTGTATTTATAGTTTCTGAAGATACTGTAAAGCGTTCAGGGCTAGCAGTAGTTAGGGCAGCTAATTCAACTGATTGTTGAAAATAGGCTTCGTCTATATGCCTTATCAAAGTGGAGGTTAACTTATCAGTTTGTCAAAAGTATCCAGAACATGTTGGTCTAAATCAAGATATAGTATCCTTCTTTGATTCAATGAATTGAATAAAATTGGGATCTATTACAGTATCATAGACTGAATTTTCAGATTTGGTATGAAACAAAGAATGCTTCTTAAAATTCAGTCAAGATCATCAACAATTGTAGCAAGGCTATGGATCAAGATAAGCCCTGGTATAATATGTTCTTTTAGAAGCCAGAGTTTTGACTTATAATGCCGATTTCAAACAACCCTTTAAAACCTTAATGTGAAAAATGAGGAAAACTATTTCCCTTTAAGATTGATTTTAATTAGGGACTGAGTTCCCTAGTATGGTCCCCACTATATTATCACTCCAAAATTTCCAAGGGTTGTCTAATGCGCTAAAAGGAAATATCAGAGGTAACTACAAACCTACTTTGGATTTTAAGATCTAGCCTTCCTAAACCTAGAGAGGGCTCTCTCTATATGTTTTAACTTTGTTTATTTAATGGATTTTAGTCTATTTATATCTGCTTAATTGGATTGGTTTTGATTGATTGGTGGAATTCATGATTAAGATGAATAGGTGATTTTCCATTTCCATTGGGCTATGGAGTCAATATGACTTTGAAAACAGAACAATCAACAAACTATAAAGGAAGTATTACAGGGCAAGATAGGTGAGCAATAATAGATCTCAAAGGATGAATGGTGAAATGATTTTTTAATCGAGATCAAGGAGCAATTAAGAATTCCTCAAACTAGATACTGAAGAAGGATGAAAAAGATCAATCGAGATCAGAGGGAAATTCAAAATCCTCTAAACTACATATAAGAAGAAAGCATAGAAATGTATAACAGTTAAAAGCAAAGTGTAATGTTTAAGAAAATTCTGCAGTAAAACTCCTGTTATAACATTTAAGTTTAGAACGCATGAAAGTTTATGAATACTTAGAAAGAAACATGAACAATTGAAATTTGTACTTCACTGAGATAGCTCAACACATGAATCCTGTAAAAAAATCTCTTTATAACTTGTTCGGTCTGTCAATTGGAAATTGGTACAATAACCGTCACTGGTCAGGTAATAGATCAGTTAGCTACAAAAATATTTAGAAATCCACTGTTGATACTTCAAATGATGAAGTATTTGTACAAAACATTACAAAATATCCTGTCAACTGACTAGGATTTATTTAAGGAAAATAAATATCTTATGCAAAAATATAGTGACACCTATTTAACTGACTAAAATATGTCCCTTTTTATTTGCTTGTTGTTACTAGACTACTTCTTTCATCTGATTCTCTTTCACGATGTCTGCACCTTTCACTTGCTTGTTATTCAACTAATTCTCTTTTTTTTTTTATCCTTTATAGTAAGTCACACCATTTTTCCCATGTTTCTTCATCTAGGATTTTAATTTTTGTCATCCTCTGGTAAATCTCATCTGCTTCTGTATATTTGGCAAATGTAAGCTTAGTCACAAAAAGGTGATTTACCTCATGTTGGAGGTAAAAGAAGTTTTCTAATGTCTAGAGGAGCACTTTTCCTGTGGGCACACCCTTCATGGATGAACTGTTGGAAGTTTCTTTGGCTACTTCTCTCATCTTATTATCACAGTCTTCATGTTTCATTAGTTTACCATTGATTACCAAAGGATTAGGCAGACCCTTCTGTCTCAATACTTCAAATTTGTCAAAAAATTTGTTTACTACAAGTTTCTTGTTTTGACATTTCCCCTCAAGATGTATCATCAGATTTTTCTTGGAAATAACTTTCTTCACTTCTAGAATAGTCTCTGTTTTGTCAGTTATCCCAAGCTCCTCTAATTCATACTTATTTTTACAATTTAGAAATTTGATTATTTTAGAGGCTTACTCTGGTTTCTCCCCAAGATCTGCTTTTACCTTTTGAATTGCCTCACTGGCTTCCTTCACTAAATCATTCTATTCAAATATTACTTGTATAGATGGCTGAATATCATTAACTGAGTTAATGATATTGGCTCATAAATGTTGCTTTTCTTGGGCCAAAGGCTCCTTCAGTGAAAATTAATTTTCTAGCTGGTGGATCCTGTCATTCAACCTATTGGATTTTTGTTTCTCAGCTTGATGCATTACTTCTGCTAATTTCTTTTCATCTTCTAATCTCTTCACTTGCTCCTTGAGCTTATTAATATGTGTTGTTTGAATGGACATATCTTCCATAGCTTGAATCAATTTGTTGGCCTCATCAGTGGGATGGGCTATTGATTTTGCTGATGTTGTTGCTGTTGTAGATGATGTAGATCTTGGAACTAATTTTGATGTTGTTGCTGCTGTAGCTCCTATGGGAGTAGCAGTAATGGGAACTGCTTCTCTGCTAAGCCATTTCTCTTGTACCAGTTTATCCATTTATGTCTCCATTTCTCTTAGTTGATTTGTCAACTGGATGATTAAGTTCATCATCTCATCCTTTTGATTGATTGTCTCCAAAACCTCCTTGGTTTGTGGATGCTCAGTGGTTGGCAGCTTCAATTATTTCTTCAGTGCAACTATGTCTTCATTCTTCTTTTTTATGAGTTTTTTTGTTGCCTTGATGTCATTTGGATTATAACCAATTTTTATTACTAAATATTACAGTGACTTAATCCTATTGTCTTTTGCTTGTGAAGAGGCCCTTTCCAGTTTCAACTATGACTATACATTTTCCAGAGAGTTCTTCAATTTTCCAGTGTCATGGTTGAATACAACATTTCTCTAGCCTATTTGTGAAATTCAATTTGGTCAATTGGATGCACATCCTGAGCATGAATTTCAAATGTTGTTTTCTTGTAATCTTTTGAAGCTTTTGGGGTTGTTATCTATGGTTGTAGGAAGGTCATCTGCATCTTCCTAGTTTTTAGGTCAAAAGTTGAAAGTAACCTAGTCTAATCATTGGGAGTTTGCTTCCAGTATTGTGTACATATTGCATTTTTTATTGCATCATTTCTTATTTTAATTTCTTTGTATTTTTCCATGATATCTTTCTCTTTCTCCAATGGTTTGCTAGATGATGAAACTTCTGGATTATTCTGATTCTGAATAATTTGTATACTAGAAGATGATGGTAGGGGAGCTTCTTTTGTATGTGTTGTGGGTGCATCATCCCTGATAGTAATCTCTTTTACTGCTTCAATTGTTTTTTCCTGCTCTACCTCTAGATTTAGCTTGGTTTTCTTTCTGCACACAAGATTAAATTTGGTATTAGTGGTAGTTTCTGCTGAGTAAGAGCCTTCTTCTCTAGCCTTTTTTGGATTTCTATCCTGTGGGTCTGGAGTATACAGGATGGAACTAGTATCAACCTGCATATCCATCTCCTGAAGAGTTTTTTCCAACCACTCTGAATGGTTGGAATACTTTTCAATTTCTAGTTTTGACTTATGGATGAAGGGGGTCAATTTGAATTTGACTCTTAATTTACTTATGACACCTAAAGGATCATAATTCCATTTGAAACAACTGTTGAACTTGAACTCTTGTAAATATATTTGCCTCCTTTCCAACATTTCTATTGTTACATATAAAAGGCCCTATTTGGTTTTTAATCTTGAACAGGGTCTTCTTTTTAGTTGAAAGGAAATGGATTTCATCAAAATTCAAGATTTGTCTGATGTACTCCAAAGAAAATAGCCTCATTGGGAGGTATTTGGGAACCTTGTATGGAACTAGCTAGCTTCCATACACTCTGATCTTTGTATGATCTTAGCATTAATACTAGTCTCCTGTTTTACTTTGATCTGAAAAGTGTAATACCTTCTTTAACTCTTCAGTGATTCTGGGTTGAATGCTACTGCTTAACATATTAACCTATGTTGCCAGGAAACGTGGGTTTGGGGACGGGTACGGGGACGGGGACGGGGATGGGGACGTCATTTTTTGAAACAGGGTGCGTGGGTTCGTAGGGGGTATATTATAATTTATATATATAATATATAAATATTATATTTTATAAATTTATAATATAAGAGAATTTGTATATTTTTCAACTTTAAACAAGAAAACTAAAATACTTTAAACATGCACATCATTGAACATTCAACATTTACAAGGAAATTTCAAAATTTCTAGTGTTATATCAAGTGCAAATTGGAGTTTACATATTAGTAAGAATCATGATATATGTCCATTGTCATTCTAGATTCAAAATTTGCCTTGAGGCATCTCAAAACAAAACTAGGAAATTTTAAAATACTAAAATAAAAATAGCTAATGGTGAACAATGGCTTCCTCAAGCTATGTCATCAACATCACTTAGATCTTCAATTAGCATGCTCTCCAAGTAGGAATCACTCTCATCTTGAGGCTCTTTCTCATCCATAGAAACTGGAGGTAGCTTAATAAGGCCATCTGGTTGTATCTCCTCGCCCACACACATAGCATCATTTGTGTATTGGCCACATCTCTTGAAAGGACCCTCCTTGTAACCAAGATCTTTTTGAGATATGAGACAAAGTGTGCTATGAATGTACACTAAATTCTCTGCCTTCTTTGAGCCCAACCTATTTCTCTTTACTGAATGGATAAAGGCATAAGTACTCAAATTCCTCTCGAAAGATGCAGAACTATCTACTTGGAATATTATGGGAAGCCCATTAAATTAATTAAAAGTTTAAAAATAAAAACTAAAATGAACTCCAAAGAACCCGATTTTGGGGTTCCAAGTATCCATCATCAGGGTTCTTCGTACTTGTAAAGACAAAAGAACCCAATTTTTTTTAATGGAGAACCTGGTTCTTCATAGAAGAACCCGGTTCTTATGGGTCCTTCTCAGAAGCACCCGTACAAGAATCTGGTACTTGGGTTTGAGAACCCGGGAGGGGTTCGAGAACCCCACCCCCGGGTTCGGGAACCCGTGCAACATAGATATTAACAACTGGATAAATAAATAAATCAATGAAGTCTTTGTAACTGAATTCCATGGAATCCTTTCTGATCAAGGATGTCAAAAAGACAACAGATTGGGGATTACCCTCTGTGTCCAGTTTTTGGAGGCTGACTGCAAACCTTTCTGATTGAAAATATAAAAACATGTGGAACAAAACTGAGGAGTATTTGAAAGCTCCTTCTTCTGGCAGCTTGACTAGCTAATCATGCATTGTGTTTGCTAGGAATTGGGCAAAGTTGAAGGTTATAGCTGGACGCTGGTCTGGGCTAAAGATAGAGAGGAAACACAGGATGGATTAATCTACATGTTCATCAGTAAAGTACCCTGATATACAAGATAACATGGTCACAATTTGCCTAGTTTGTTCTGGGAACATGGCAGCAGAGTATGGATGGTCCCTTTTAGGAATTTGAGATATTTCAGGGAGGAAGGTTTGGAAGATTTAACACCTCTTAGGAAAGTCTAGCTTTAGGTAAAGCTCAGTAAGGGTTTCAATGGAGAAGGGCACTCCTTCTGGTTTTGGTTCAATTTGCAGCATTTGATTGATGGATTGAGCAGTGATAGTAAATAAGATTTCTTGGTCTTGGGTGACTATGGCTCTTTCATTTGGCAAATAAATGTTTTGGCATAGTCTGTTGATTTCATGGAACTGGTAAGTCTGTGGGAATATGTATTTAGGCAATTTTGACTCCCACATATGGATATCATCCGCTTGGTTAGTGTATTTTTCATGGTTCCAACAATGGAGCTCCAAAAGGTTGGAATCTGTCATTGTATCAATAATTTTATAGTCTTTATTGGCCAAGGGCATGTGTTCAACATATGAAACTGGAGCTGAAGGGGGTTTAAAATTTGAATGTAGTGGGAAGTCATTTATTTGGTTCAATTTATTATTTTCTGAGTTCAATTGACGGAGCAGAGTACTAGAATTACCTAGAAAACAACGAATTTCAGTTGTAGAGGGGTCCAGGTGGTAGCTAGGGCTCTATTTCGGGTTGGTGATAGCTTTTGGACTTTTCTCGCAAGTTCAACAACAATGGTGAAATAACAAATTCTCGGGGTTTTTTGTTATTTCACCTTCTTTGGGAATTGGCGGGTCTTTTCATAACACGATGGTTAATTACATAACATGGTGGTTTATCGCATAGTGCTTGGAGGAAATTTGGCAGTTTATCGCATCGCCGAAAGGTGGTATGGTGGTTTGGGCCGGGGGATGTGATACAATGTGGTGGTGCTGCATGGAAGGGCAGGGGATGGGTGAAACCACCCTTTTCGCAACCTTTCCTATATTTTAAAGGTCAAATGCTAGGCGGTGCGAATGTGCTTATTAGGTGTTAGATCTGACAAATAGCGATCGGATGGATGAAAAACTTAGGGGGTTCTAAAAGGTGGGACCCAGGGATATTTTATGCAGAGGGGTATGATAGGTTTAATGATATATGTTAGGGTCGGGGAGTTATGAAGTCGGGGTTAAATTTAATTAAAAGAACTTTTTTAATTAAACTTTATCAAGCGAAGTAAAGGGTAAAGGGATTTTCAAAGGAACAAGGGTTTTTAGGAGGGGAAAAATATTAGGGAATGAAAAGTAATGAAGGGGTAATGAAGGGAATATGTAAATAAGGGGTAAGTTATGAAACAAATAACTTAGGGAATGAGTGTGAAGGGAAAAAATGAATGGGGGGGAATTAGTAAAATAGACATGTAAGGGGTTTAGTGAATGAAGGGAAATTAGTGAATGAGCTTTAATATTCAGGACTAACATTATATAGAACTTTAGGGTAAATACCCAAAGTAATATATAACTTCTGTGAATGTCCTTCTTATTTGATAATTCCTCTTGCTCATTAAACATAGGATTAAGCATGTTGAAGGTGTATTTGAGTTAGCAACCTTATGCATTCCAAAACCTATTTTACCTACCCTTTATTTACCCTAACATTTGTTATCTCCTTTATTGGGTACATTAGAGCTTGCTGACCCTTTTTATTTTCTTTTGATAAGCAAACTAACTTATTTCTAATATTATATCTTCCAATGGCTCAGATTAAACTTATAAGCTCATTTTATTCTCTACCTAACTAATGATTTGTGAAGATTAAATGGTTTGGTAATATATTTATTCATTAAATATCATGACATAAAATTGAAAGCATGAGTAATCAAGATTGAACTGTGTGATCATCATGAATTGTGGCATTTTGGACAAGCTGCACACAAATTTATTTGCAAAAAGTAAACTAAGAGTAGTGGCATTTGAACGTGCAACATTTTCATAATTTATTTTTGTTTCTTTTTGTGGGGTTCATATTTCATATCTTTTGATCTTCTTTCTTTTGTTCCTTTGATTTTCTTTTTTAAGGACATACCTCTTTTCATTTTTTAATATGGAAAGCATTTGCAAAAAGAAAAGGTATGTACAATATACAAGACTTAACATAGTCAATTCAAAATTATGACCCCTATTATTATAGGAACCTAATAGACCATGCTGCAGATCATTGATCACAATATAAAGAAGGCACAACTGGTTATCATTCTACGGAATCGCGCACTGACTTGTTATATTAAAAACTATGTTGATAATCCACTGGCATCACTAGTAGATACTAAGATTGCTTTAAACAAGGAGTTTAGTAAGCCTAAGTCTAACTCACATTCAGTGGTTGGATTCAAGGATATGACAATGAGGGTTGATGAGATGCCTTGAGGATTAGATCAAAGGCTGAAATGTGTGATTTGAGATGCTAACATGCAGCTCACAGATGGTCAACATCGTGAATGGTTTATAGCTTCACTTTTGCCCCACCTGAGAATTTTTTTGTCACAACATAAGATAGGGACTCCAACAGAAGTCCTGGAAATCGTGATGAGATTGCATGTGATTCCCATTCAGGACACGACCTTGGGGGTACAACAGATTCACTCCTAGTTGTAGAGCCTCTGCTTGGAATTGCAGAGCTTGAAAAAAGAGAAGGAGACTAAAGTAGAGGTGTGTGTAGAAGTCTGGTGTCTTAAGTGTAAGAGCTATGGACATGAGACCATTGTCCTGTATTCATGAATTATATTACAGGAGGGGGACCAATCCACCTAAAACAGGAAGCCCCAGTAGGGCTGAGCATGGGGGTTGAGTTATGGTGCGATATTTCTCAGGTTGCTGGAAAACACGCAATGGATAATTGTCATTTGCTTCAAAAGTTTGTTCAGACACAACAAAAATTGTTCTGTGACTTTTGTAAATCTGTGGGCCATGATAAGTGCCACTGTTGCAGCTTTGAACTGATGCTGGAAAGAACGCCTATGTACCAGATGCAAGTAGAGACTTGACCCCTAAATCAGGGCGTTGGGGGAGCACGTGGAGGTTATTAGCGAAGAGGATGAGGCCACGAAGGAGGAGGACCTAGTAGAGGCCGCAGACATGTCATTTTCTATAACTGTGGAACACCAGGGCATTAAGTGTGGCAGTGTTAGAATCAGACATGCTCATTATGCCAATACTACAGCTAGTTTGACCACACTATAGAAGAATGTTCGGTGCTAATAGCTAAGATGCAGGAGAAGAAGGAACAACCTAAGCAACCTACGCAGGACTTACAAATGATGAGAGTTGAGCCCTGTGAGGAAGATCAAAATGTGAATATAGTATTGTGGAGTGTAATAATGACTAGCGATGATAAGGGAAAATAGGTTGAAGAGGACGGATGGGTCCGCAAGGCCCCAGAAAAGGAAGTTGGTTTTGATCTGGAGCGCGCAAAGGAAACATTTATGGAGGCCAAGAAAAGCTTCATTGAGGCATTCACCTTAGGGACTCAAGACAAGATGAAAGACACCAAGGCACCTGCAGAGGTCGATCCCTCTATGCTTACCACATTCTTGGAGACCTGCATGAAACTGTTGCATGAAAACAAAGCTGTGAAGGGCCTGCAGGAGTTAATAAATAAATGCGCCAACAAAGAGAAGGTCCCTTATGGGCACCCCATAGTTAGAAAAATTGGTAAACATAAGGCAAGGATGGGGCATGAGATGAGGATCACCCTGCAGATAGGAGACTATGAAATGGGTCAGGTCATTTTGGATCTGGGGTTTGATGCGAACGTGTTGCCAAAGAAAACATGGGAAAGGATGGGGAGACATGCGCTGCAATGGTCTCCAATTTAACTTAGAATGGAAAACCAACAAAAGATCATCCATATGGGATGATTATATGGAGTAAATGTTGATATCGAAGGTGCGAGTGATGGATGATTTTAAGGTGATAGAGATTGTTGATGACAATAATCCATACCCTGTGCTCCTAGGAATTGACTGGGCCATTGACATGAATGGAGTCATCAACTTGAAGAAGAGGACAATTTCATTTGAACAGAAATCGCTTCGAGTGGTAGTGTTGTTGGACCTTGTAGAAGGTTCACGCTACACTAAACCAGTCTATGACTACAAAGAAAGTGAGGATGAATTGGATCAGATCTACAAAATAACATCTCGAGACTAGGACTGGATCAATCCGATGACAGATGGGCGACTTGCATGGGATTGAGAAATTTCCTGCACCTCTGATTCAGATGAAGAGTTGGAGCATTGGCAGAATCAACTGCATTAAGTATCTACACTACGTTGCAACATGATGACTAAATCGTTGCGCTGCGTTTCTCGGAGGTAAGGAACTTACCTTATTATGATGGTTTAACTAACACAAATAAGTTTTTGGATGCGTTTGAGCATGATGTCCCCGAGCATCACCGCTTCCAAGCCTTGCATTTGGCATTGCGCGCTACGCCTGCACGATGGTGGGGTACGCACAAGGATATCTTTGATGGATGGCGAGATTACAAATGAGGTTTCTGTTTGGTCATCCTAACACTCGATTGGCTTAGAAATATGATGGAAGAGATGACTCACGCGATCACCTAGCGAAATGGACTAAAGCTTATGGAACGAAGCCGCAGCCAGAGTGGGTACACTTATTCTACCATACTTTGGACATAATCCCTATGAATTGGTATTTGGAAACAGAGCTGCGCCATGGCACCACAGAGTGGGATATATTGAGGGAAGGATTCTTATTGATCTTTAGCTTTGAGGAAGACTTTGCGAGCATTGATGAAGCACTACAAGAAATCAAGGCAGTTATCTTCAGAACACGATAAGAACCTTTGGAATGGGTCCAGCTAGATTGGAGCACCCAGCTACGCTAGGCACTGGAATGTTATAATGTAACTACTGAAGAGGACGATGATGATCCAAGAAATATTAATATTCCAAAGGCAGAAGGGCATCGCAAATTCGAAGGTCCGCAAATAGAGAACCCAAACATCACCGCGTCATTGAAAACAAAGCAAGTCAAAATTGGTACTGAAGAAAAACCACAATTTGAAAAAATTGGGGATTATTGGGACGATGCCACAGTGGATAAGGTTGCTAAGTTACTCCGCGAATACCAAGTTATTTTTCCTACCAAGTTTTCAAACCTGAAGGGCATAATAAGCGACTTGGGCATTATGAAGATAACTATGAAGCCGGACGCAAAGCCTATCAAGAAGAGGCCTTATCGTCTTAATCCAAAATACAAGGAAAAGGTTTGTCGGGAAATGGATAAGATGTTGGAGGTGGGAATCATAGAACCTATGGAAGAATCTGATTGGGTAAGCCCAATGGTGGTTCAGGAAAAGAAATAGAAGGGTGAAATAAGGATTTGCGTAGATTCGAGGAAGCTTAATGATGCTTGTGTCCATGAGCCATTCCCAATGCTATTTATAGATGAAGTATTAGATAACATTGGAGGGAAAAGTGTGCATACTTGGTAAGTCTATCAACTACCACCATGATGACACTCTTTCCCTCAGACTTGGGTAAACCTAAGATAAAATCCATTGAAACCTCCTTCCAACGTTGGCTTGGAATGGATAAAGGTTGTAATAGACCCAATGTCTTAATTGTTTCAACTTTATTTTGTTGGCAAACCAAATATTCCGCTACAAACTTTTGAATATCTGATTTAAGGCCATCCCAAAAAAATTCCTTCTTAACCCTATGGTAAGTTTTTAAAAAT